>VUQG01045916.1:29719-41439 GCA_015106755.1 Etia nguti
TGGTGGTTCGATTCCTGGTTTCCCCTAATCTGCATGCCAAATATCCTTGGGCAAGATACTAACCCCAAATTGCTCTCCGATGCATCCATCGGAGTATGAATGTGTGTGTGAATGATAGTGAGGAAGCACTTAGAAAAATGTGCTTGTGCGAATGGGTATGAATGGGTGAATGCACAAGTTGTGTAAAGCGCTTTGAGTGCTCAGAAGAGTAGAAAAGCGCTATATAAGAACCAGTCCATTTACCATTTACAATAGATACAGTAGATAAAGTGTTGGCCCCGTGATCGGAAGGTCAGGGGTTCGATTCCCCTAAACGGCTACCCTGAGGTACCCCTGAGCAAGGTACCGTCCCTACACGCTGCTCCCCGGGCGCCCAAATGGCAGCCCACTGCTTCACTGAGTGAATGGGTTAAATGCAGAGAGGAATTTCCCCACGGGGATCAATAAAGTATACATTATTATCATTATTATTATTATTTTCTACAAAGCACTTAATATAGAAAAAGACAGACTAAGTGAAGCACTCCAGGTCCTGCTGTTCCAGTCTGCCAATTCAAGATGGACCAGTCTGTCGAGTCAAACGTGCTCAAGGAGAGCATCATCTGGCCAAATTTTAATGACTCGGATGGTTGGAGGGGTTTCCTGGGGGGTAGTAACAATGGCTACCGTTTTTTAGGTAGATAAAAGGGCTGAATGGACATGGCCATTCAGTGAGCAGTGTTTGCCTGTATTTTGGCTGTTATGGCATCAGTCCTGGAGTACATAAGCATAGAGCCCACCGCCCCTTCCATTAACGGAGTCTTTGTTGCCAATCTGGCAGTCTAGGGTCCAGCCTGGTAGCTCCACTGAGGCATTGAGGATTTGCGGATGGAGCCAGGATTCAATTACAATCAAAAGACTAGACTCCCAGGCAAAACGGTTGTAGTAAATATCTGATGTAGCTCCTCCGTTTTGTTTGAGGGATCTGGCGTAGGTGAGGAAGACAAATGGAAGCAGGGGCTTATGTTGTTGTTTTCGCAGCAGGACGCGATAGCCAGCATTCCCCTATTGTTTCCTCTCCCTCCACTGTTTTTCCTGACAATAACCCACTGAGTGCCTAGTGGTCTCACAATCTTGGGTGGGATACAGTTGGTCCAATCTGAAGTAAAGTCTGGGTTCAGGCTGAGGGCCAATGTCAATCTGTTCCTGATGACTGAAAAATCCCCACAAAAACACAGAAAGGTGCACAGTAGCTGGCAGCGCTGTGGCACAGCATATGTCTGAATGGGCTGCCATCTTATAGAATATATAAGATATATAAGAATCAGTCCATTTACTGCTCAGCCTACGCTATGTTGTTAAGCTTGTGTTTGAGAGTTTTGTCCTTGGAATTAATCAATTTTTGTCTGAGTACCATGACTGGGATGACTGAGAACCTACACAGACATCAAGGATGATCATTCACATGAATCTCAGCTGGGTCCTGTAATCTGCCATCTTATGTGGTGTTTGATTTTACTTACGTACTAGCTTTAGACAGCCCTTGCCAAAGTGAGTCAACAAAGAAAATCCCAGTAAGTTGATTTTGTTCATCTGGAGGTTGCTTTTTTAGTGGAAGAAATTTTTTGTCACTTATGACTTGTTACCCTGGTGAATAATTGTATTGGAGTTCCATTGACGATGGCTTTCTTTCATTACTCACGGACTCACTTAACTCAGGGCAAACATATGCAGAGCTGACAGAACTAACTCTGATCAGCATTTCTGGAACAGGAAACTCAGACTTGATGATATCAGACTTAATTAACTCAGACTTTATTTTTAACTTTAAAGTTTAGTGAACATTTATTGAACTACATTAAAAGATATTATTTTTTTAAGTGGTAGTAAAAACTACACATGGAAGTTAACCCCTTTAAAATATTTTAATTCATGCTCAATCATCTAGGTAAGGAAATCCCAGAAAGCGTATTCTATTTATCGAGTGGAAGAAATATTTTGTTACTCATCCAAGTAACTTCTTCAGTCTCAGCTGACTGCAGGTTTCTCCAACTTTATAAACAGTGCATTTGCATAATGACTGAAACAAGCACGATTGACTAACAATCAACCATGAGGCCAGCACCTCGTGGCCTATGTTGCTCTGTGTAGTCTGGTCCTTGTATATGAAATATGTGAAATTAAGACAAAATTCCTAGATCAGACACACTTAATCAGTACTGACAATGGTGCTGTTGCTGCGGTTGAGGTCATCCTGTAATCTGTTAAGAACTACCTCCACTGTTTTAGTAACTGAAACACAAGTGAAGAGAAATGTAACATTATATGAGTCAGGCCATTTAGGTGAAAAGGGAAACCCATCTCTGAATCGAGGAGGAGGCCTAAGGACACCTCTTTCATGATCTCAAAACTTTGTGATTGCAGCCATTCCCCAACGCTCTTTATAAGGTTGGGATAATCTGCAGTCAGCTGAGACTGAGGAAGTCACTTGGACGAGTGACCACATGTTTTGCCCACTGATGAACGGAATCATCTTTCTGGGTTCTACTCTTGAAGTTGTAAGTAAGGGTGATGAGCTGCCCATGAACTTCTGGGAAAAGAACATCATTGACACAAACATGCATGAACAACTACAGTTCCCACTGTGGTTTGTTGAAGCAAAACTTGTCTGACTGGTGGTCTTTAAAGCTAGCCTTAATAAGTGAAAAAAGCTTCAGCAAAGCATTTTTAACAAAAAACTTTGTTAAAGGTTTATCCTAACTGAAGTAGATGTACGTTGGTAAGTCTACTACACTGAGCATCGTAACCGCCAGCAGCTAATTGTGTGCTCCATCATGTTTAGGGATAGCGTTAATGATGGCTGCATTCCATTTTATTTATCTGTGTCAGTTGGAATGCTCTTTAGGTTTCACAGCTAGGACAAATAAACGAGTCTTTCTAAAACACTGAATTGTTTAAAGGAATTGTGCTGGAATTGTATTGCAGTTTCAAAACAATCCAAATTGTCTTCACAGAGACACCTACTGGCCAGTTTTCTATCACCCCATCTTGATTGTGCTATTCCGTGAAACACACAAACGTTACACAATTCTGAACAAGGCTACTTATTATAACAGCTACTTATAAACACATCAATATTGATAGTCTGATATGTGTTAGGATTAACACGTTTTGGAGAATCACCTTACAAGTAGGGACAGATAACTATATAAAAATGTTTTATATAACGTTATTTGTTAAAATAGAAACTAGACAGGAGTTAGAGCTAAAACTTTCTGCATGCTTGTTCCTTGAAGTCAGAAGCGGTTTTTATTGATATAATTTAATGAATTTACAGTGCACTCGCTTTGCTGATATAATTAGAAGAGGTTGCCCAGCAGCAGGGATGTGGCAGGGAATCCTGAGTGTGTGGAATAAATGTGACCTCACCGCCATCAGACTGTTCATTATAGGACTAATCTGCAGGTAGGGACAAGAAATAAAAAAACAAGACATAGGGGATTTTTCAAAATGTTTCCACAATATTATAGTTAAATGATGTTTTGTCATTGCAAAACCATAACATTTTTTAATGCACTGTGGTTTTGTTTTAATGCACTTGTTTGGATATAATGTGCCATAAATATTATCTTAATGCCTGGTTTTAGTCTCTCAAATACAAAACATTTTCTCCTCAACTAAATTTCACAGGTTTATTTACAGGTTTGCAACCAGGTGGTGCTGCTACCTCACTGATTCAGCATTACTGTGCTTGTGTTTCAGGATGTCCCACTGGTCACATGAATTTGGCCGGGGAATTCTTTGCTTGGATTACACAGTCTTTATCCTTCACCTCACATTCACATTTTTGTCATTCACAAGCAGCTAGGGCCAAAATC
The DNA here is from genome assembly GCA_015106755.1 of Etia nguti. NCBI lineage: Eukaryota > Metazoa > Chordata > Actinopteri > Cichliformes > Cichlidae > Etia > Etia nguti. The sequence goes on from VUQG01045916.1 coordinate 33,577, forward strand.
ATCATTGTAGGAAATATGGTGAGAAAGTTACCATCAGTTGGCATTATACGAGGGGTACATTTTTAATAATATACTGTGAACAACATGACAATTTCCTCCTCTTGTTCAGATGAAGGATGTCTTCTTCTTCCTGGGCATGTGGGTCATGGTGTACGGAGTTGCCAATCAGGCTCTGATCCACCCTTACAACCCAAATCTGAATCACTTTTTTTGGAGAGTTTTCTACAGACCATACTTGCAAATCTTTGGACAGATCCTTGTGCAAGAGATGGATAGTACAAATGTTTATGCGAATGGCATAAAAATGTTGTTGTTACATTTTCAAATCAGTTCTTCACAGCAATAAAAAACTGAATGTAGCTGTTGTAAAACTTTCTTATCTTTCTCTTTTAATGTCTGTTTTGTGACATTAAACAAGGACTGGGATGTCTACTGCACGCACGATGTGACTTGGATTGAGAGCAGTGAAGAGCTGTGTAGAAATCAGGATAGTAATTGTCTGGTAGTGATTTTGCTAGTCCTATATCTCCTGGTCATCAACATTCTGCTCATCAACCTACAATGTTGGGGAGAAACGGAATACATGTACCGGCATTACGTATTTAAAATACAAAATATGAGTAACTGTATTCCGTTACAGTTACTGTTTAAAAAGGTGATAATTAGAATACAGTTACTTTGTTGATATAAATGGATTACACTGCGGTTTTTCCTTGTTTCATATGTTGGGCTATGCCCTCTCTATTTTTGGAAATTCCAAAAGGTGGCCGGTGGAAACTCAAACAAAACACACTATAAGAGACTCTAATGCATGGGTCTCAATCTCACGGTCCACCCTACTGTTACTCATTTTATATTAAGATTTAAAAATCTAGCTGGTATTGGTATGGTGAGTAGCCTTCAGTAATAGTAATAAATCACACAGCAATAGTACATTCATGTGGTTGTAAAAAGCATGATAATATATTAAGTAATCCAAAGTATTCAGAATACATTACTCTCACTGAGTAATGCAACGGAATATGTTACAAAATACATTTTGGGGCATGTATTCTGTAATGTGTAGTTGAATACATTTTAAAGTAACCTTCCCAACACTGTCAACCTACTCATTGCCATGTTTAGGCATGTTTAGGCATGTAGGTAAAGAACCAGTCTTTACCTACATGCCCAGTGCCTATTATCTGCTTGTGTCGTGTCAAGTCAAGTCAAGTGGATTTATTGTCATTTCAACCATGTGGAGTGGTATAGTACACAGAGAAACTTCAGGGAAGAAACCATTTCACAGTTTGGCAGTGAGGGCCTGAATGCTGCAGTACCTCTTGCCAGAAGACAGCAGGGTAAAGAGTGTGTGTGAGGGGTGCAGGGGTCCTCGCAGGTCTACACAGCTACACTTTCTCTAAAGGGTAGGAACACAGTGACATCTACTAGAAGTTCCAACGTTAGTGGCTGTAACTCAGGAGGTAGATTGGAAGGATGGTGGTTGGATCCTTGGCTCCCCCAGTCTGCATGGTAGATAGAGTAGTAGTGGGTATATGGACGGGGTGTGTTTGGAGCAACAAGCAAACATAAGAATCGAAGAAAACATCACAGAATGTCACTTCAAGTCCAACATTAGGCAATGAAACTGTGTGCGTGTGTGCGTGTGTGTGCGTGCGTGCGTGCGTGCGTGTGTGTGAGTTGATCTGGCAGTATAGTCATAGTGTTACAGACACTGACAACTAAATATATCCACATTGTTGATGAAAGTAGTTGTATGAAATGTTCAGTCAAACCTTTTATTTTATGTGTTAATATTTAAATATGATATACAATAAATTTTAAAAGTTACGATTAAGCAAGTAGAACCCATGCACATATTGCACTAAATTTCAGCTGAATAAAAATGATAATTCTAATAATAATTTTGTGACTGAAATTTGCATTTAAAACAAATATATTTGCCTGCATAAATATTGAGCACCACAGAGACTCATACCTAACAGGCTGAGTTGCAAATGTGTGGTATTTTTTAGCTTAGCTGCTGAGCTGTCTGTCTGCTACAGTGGTGTCTAAATGTGTCATTGAAGGTATTCAGTTTTCCCACATCAGATGGTGGTGACCAGGTAAGAGGATGGGGAAGTACTGCAATGAACGCTAGACTAGCACAGACTCCATGTCTGAGTGGCTTGTGGTTTTGACTTGATTTTCTTGTTTTCAAAGTTTGGAGGAACTGTCTGCCTCTGTGAAACCACACCTTTACATGTGTGCTGGCTGCACCTATTTTTCTGTGTGCATGCCGAGTGACGACAGTGGCAGGGAATGGGGTTCAGCAGTAGGAGGCAAGGTGGAAACTCGTCAGAAATCAACCGTTTTAGTCCTTTCGCACACATTTCTTACTGAGAACGACTGAAGGAGAAACATGAATGACACAGGAGCAAAAGAAGAAGGAGTAAGAATAGAAGAAGGAGATAGAGGCGACAACACAGACAATATCTGCCAAACAGAGAAGAGCCAGGTAGGTCCGCTTTCACCAAAACCCTTCAACTGCTGTTGTGATGTCATAGTAGCATGTTCGCAAAAACAAAACAAAAGAGAAAGCAACTAACCAAAAGAAAAAAAGCTGAATGTTTTAAAAAGTTATACTTGGAATTTCCTCTAAATTAAGTTCCAAGTAATGGCGATGGTGAGCCGCCCACAAACTTCTTGGAAACTTGTCTAACTGGTGGCCCTTAAAGGAAGCTTTAATAAGTATAAACCGGTTCTGTGAAAGGTTTCTATAGCAATTCAATAACGTTTACTTAACAGAAAAAATGGAAAGCACAGTATAAGAGCGTAACTTATGTCTACTAGTATACATATAGCATCATAACTATATGCATGCAATTAAGCACTTCATCATGTGACTGATAACATTAATTGGGGTTGCATTCCATTCCATTTAGCTGCTGAGGTGTTTAGCAGCTTTTTCAGTAAAGAGGCCTGTGGGGATCACATTAGTAATAGGCAAAGGAAAGGTTTGTGAAACAAGGTTTCAAAACAATCTTACACTCATCTCCGCATGCACACCTGCTAATCTCACAGGTTGCACTATTCTCCATATGGCCACTCCTCACATAAACATATGTAGCAATAATTTTGATTAACACATATTTTGGAGAAATAATTGTACAAATAAGGGAAGAAAAATGTTGAAATTGTTGAAGACAGCAAGCGGGAGCTGTAAAGATGTGGTGTTTCAGCAAAGACCATTTTCTTTCTCAGTTAAAATTAGCCTGTTTTAGTTGCTTAGTAATTCAGTGTAATGCACAAAAAATAAAAAATTCAAATTCAAAATATAGCAAGAAATTATTGTTTATATTTATTGTTATAACTACCCAGATTTAAGGCTGTCTTTAGGCTAAATGGGCTGCGTTTTTCTTAACAAACAAACCATACCCCCATTCAAAGTATGGATGTGAACAGAATTTTGGGGAATTATAAGCTTTCTGGGAGTTAGGATCAACAGCGTTTGATTTTATTAAAAAAAAAAATTAAAATTTAATATTTAATGAAAAAAAACATTAAATGTATTTTCCTTTGTAAGTTAACATGCACATCGTGTTTTTTTTTTCTGAGTCTGGAAGTTTAGTGATAATGAACTTGCATGCCTTTTTTTTCTGTAGAAAAAATAGATGGGAGTAAGAGCTGAAAATTTCTGCTGGTTTTCTCTTTAGCCTATATAGGCCTTCACAATCCACAAAAACGGGGTATTGTTTTCTTATATACATGTGGGTGTGCCCCTTGTTATAAATAGAAGCTGTAGTATTGCAACCATTAAGTTAGTATTAACAAGGTCCAGCCCAAATGACTCTGGTTCATACAAACGGAAATCCTGGCACCTGGTTACATTCCTAGAAGCAGCAGGTAAGCAACCTGTCAACACTGGGGTGAAATACAACCAAAACCTCAAACATGTCTTGGTTGTTTTGAACTGCAGTGTTTCGAAAAACCTGAGCTTCAGACGCTCAACACACTGTCAAAACGTCAGTATTGAGGGTCACATACATAGCTTTCATTACCACTTGCATAATAGCAGATTATAAATGAATACCAATGAATACCTAGGCCAATTTAAAAGTTTAATTTTAATTTTTTTTATGTTTGACTCGTGGGTTATTAACAGAATATGTGCATACACAGGCTCACAGTTAAACTAGGCTCAGAAATCTGTATAAGTTCCTCACTATTTAACAACTTTTTAAAAAATCCTTTCAGAGTTGGATCCCCAAAATCATCAAGAAACGAGTGTGCAGCACCTTTGTAGAAGATTCCTTCAGGTACTGTGACCTCTGCCTTTTGATAGTGACATGTCTGTATTTTGAGTCGGCTCTCATAGTGATGTTTGTATCCCTCCACCTCTCTTAGTAGTGGTGCATTGTGTCAGTGTGGTGCTGCGAGAGATGACCATGCCACTGTGGCTGTTGGAGACCATTTCAGCACAGCAATTTTGAAGCACTGGGAAAGTGTGGAGCACTCCTCTGAACAACCAACTGATGCATTTGGAGAGGTGCAGTTTGCAGGAGCCAGCAAGAGGCACAGCTATGTGGGTGCTTTTCTTTTTGCCTCATAATGTTTTTTTTATCTCTGCAATCTTAGAGTTTTTGAAAATGTCTGCATGTTTTTAAAGGGAAATTCCTGTAAAGGTGAGTTAAATAAAGATCCAGATAAACCCTGAGCTCTGGTAGTAAGTACTTTGAGTTTTCCTGACCTTCAACCTAATGCTGCTGCACCTGAGTAAACAAAGTCAGTACAAGAGTAAAACCCATAAGAACAAGCCACTCCTTGACATATTGGGGAAAGTTCCTGTTAAAGCTTTAACACTGACTCTCCCATAGTTTTCCTGACAGTAAAAATGGGTCTGGGCTCTAATGGGTTAAGGGTCATCTTCATTTTCAAAGTTTTAATTACTATTTAAAGGTTGAAACAACCAAAGCATCATTTTACTTTAATACTAGATCACAGTTCATTTCCAAGTCTCTGGGCATTGTTGACATGTGCTTGTTTCTTTTAATTCATCAAATGTCTAAACTTAGTTCCTGCGTTTGTCATGGAGCACTGAGCCTTCGGTGGTGTACAACATACTGACAAGCCATTGGGGTCTTCCTCTACCCAACCTGGTTGTTTCTGTTGTGGGCGGAGAGGGCAGGACGCAGGTGAAGACCTGGGTACGGGAGGTTCTCAGGCAGGGGCTGGTGAAAGCGTCACAAAGCACAGGTAAAAAACTTTATGCATCTGTTAGTGTGTTAATGCCTGAAACTCATCTATAATGTTGACAGTGTGCTTTGAATTTCTAAAAGATGTCTAATGTCTAAAAGAATGCCTTGCCTATTTTCTAGATTTATAAAACTATATAAGTAAAAAGCAGATTCCATTCACCTGGACATAGGTTTTTCAGCTATGAAAACATAGCTGAAACATTTCCTCACGTCTATAAATGAGCTTGCATCAAGATATATAAGTTGTCTTAGTGCAATCACATATTAATGATGGCCAAACCCCATCTTGTGGCCATCTTTGTATAAGATATTATACGTCCTGCAACACACCTGGGATGTCATGTATTGCTGTTAAGCACTCTGGAGATGCTGTGGGCGTAAAATCAAATAAATACATAAGACAGAGGGCGCATAGCTGATGACCCCAATAAAGCAGTTTCCCTGCTCCCACTCAAGACACCAGGATGGAAGCAGTATTGATTACTCAATGGATTATTCTATAAGCTCTAAAAAAAAAAAAGCATACTGTACTTCTCCCAGGGGTCTGGTCCTAATGTTTTTTACTACAATGGCAATTTTCTCTTCGGCTACTGTTTCAAGTGCAGTTAGCACATGATGATACTGATCTCCTGTCACTTCATGTCACTTGCTGTTCTTTCAAAACAAGTCCAAGAACCAATGAAAAAATCGTGCACACAAATATGCAAGTTATTGCATGGCTTACTCTAAGTAAACATGCTTATCAGATAAGATACAGGACAGGGCGTGGCAGTGAGAAAGCAAACATGTTGCTTTTGTACAGAATTGCCATTAAAACATGTTGCATATAAAAACATGTTTTATGCATGTTTTGTTTTGTTTTGTTTTTTTTTTAGTTTTTGTAGTGCTTTGAATTCTTTAACAGATTAGTGTGTCTCTGTATCTAATTATTGACTTGCAGTCTGTTGTGTACTTGGATTTACCCCTCAGGGATCAAAAATTTAGTTCTGGTTCTTTTGCTTTGCTTCTGGTTTTAGCATCATTATCATCAGGTTAGTTTTGCTATTTCAAATGACAAATTCTAACATATAACTTTAGTTTGTTTTGTATTTGTCATGGCTGTGGTGGATGACATGTGGAGTAGTGAAAGAAGGATCCAAGTGCACTGACTTTACTGCAAGTGAGCTTTATTTACAATAGGTGAGATGGGTGGAGATAGGCAGGGACAAAAAAACTAAGAAAAACCTAAACTGGGAAAACTAACAAAACAAACCTGAAACCATGAAATGCAGAGGGAACAACAGCAGGCAGGACACAGATAGAATGCAGGGGATGACAGGCAGACGGAACAGCAACAAACAGAGGAAAACACGGGGCTTAAATACACTTGCAGGACAACGAGAGAAAGGGAAACAGGTGGGTAAATCAGGCGTACCGAGACAAGGGGAAGCAAGATTAGATACACTGCACACAGAACACGGACTATCAAAATAAAACAGGAAACACAAAGACAGGAAACTCAGACTCCAGACACACAAACTTAACACAGTGACCGGGGAAAAATAGGGAACATATCGACAAGAGTGACATGAAACATGAAGACAAATTAAACTAAACATGGAAGTCAAACAAACAAAACCTAAGAACTGAGAATCACAAAGAACTAAAGAACCCAGGAAGCTAGAAACACAAAATACCCAGACCCGTGAAAATACAAAATCAAAGCATATTAAATGGCCCATACATAAACACTGTGTTACCAGACCCAGGACCATGACAGTACTATTAGTGAAAATGATACAATGCAAAAACTTACCAAGTATATTTTTCTTATTTCTAGTCAAAATAATCTCATCACACTTAAAATAAGTCACAATCAGCTACAGAGTAACATTTCAGTGAGATATAGGAACTTGTTTTTAGACAGTGCGTCTTTAAACTGGAGAATTTTAATTTGTTCCATTGGCAGATCTTTTTCACTTAATACAAGATATTTTTGCTTGAAATAAGTGAGCAAAAACATAAGTGTCTAAAAACAAGTTCCTATATCTCACTGAAATGTTACTCTGTAGCTGATTGTGTCTTATTTTAAGTTTGATTAGATTATTTTGACTAGAAATAAGACAAATATACTTTTGAGTTTTTGCAGTGTAAAAAAAAATATGATACGGTCTTACAGCTTAACACATTTCTTTTATTTGATTATTAAGCCTATTCAAAGAAATGCAAAAGAACCTTTAATAAATAATTTACAATCTGAGGTATGAAGTTCAGATGTGCAAAATGTAAATAACCCCATTTATAGACAACATATTAGCTAATGGCATCAAATATAGAGATATGAGATTTGCAAATTATTGTAAAATTATTATTCAGTTGTTATTTACATTTTACACAGCTTTTTACATTTGGGAAAACATTTAGTGGCATGGCACAGTAATCTACTTAGTATACAGGTTGACCAGGCCATTTACCATCTACCTGTTTCCCCCAGGTGCATGGATCTTAACTACAGGTCTGCGTGAAGGTGTTGGCAGGTGTGTTGGACAGGCAGTGAGAGATCATGCAGCTGCAGCATCTTCGGTGTCCCTCAACAAGGTGGTAGCGTTGGGCATTGCTCCGTGGGGCCTTGTGAAAAAACGAGAGC
>VUQG01045917.1:0-19234 GCA_015106755.1 Etia nguti
CTGTAGGTGTAAATAGACTGCGGAGTCCTGGCCCTACTAATGAATGTTATCTTGTTTCAGGATACATAATACCTGCCATTATCCAAAGACACATCTGCTTACCTGAATCTTTTGCCCGTTTCTCCTCTTCTTTTCTCTTTTTTCTAAACTGAAGACCTGATGGCTTTGACTTTTTCTTGTCCATCTTCCATCAGTAATTTTGCACTCCAGTATCAACACCCAACCCCACAACACAGACTAATAGACTAATAGACTTACACCTTGTATAGGGTTTTTTTCTGGGATTTCACACAACCCATGAAAAATAATTAATGGGCTTGGATCGACACCAGAAGTTCCCCATCAGGAGCAGGAGCCATTGTTAACTGTTGGATATATTTACACGCTATTAAATGAAGTACTGTACTTTGCCAAGTGTATAAATACACTCTGAACACACAAGAAATGGAAGTTGTGGTTGGACTGATGGTAATGCTACTGGTAGTATCACATGGTGAGTTAAAGCTGGCACTTTATTGATACAAACATGTTATATATCAGCAACTTGTTTTGAAATAATGATATTATTTAGGCAGTAAGTAAAGTTTAATATCTTAATGGAATTTAAAAGAGGTCAGTTATTTAAACAGTCAAGCAATCTGTACTCTTTAATTATTTTTTTTGAGTGTTTAAACTGAGGTTTAGGGTTCTTGTGTGCTTTTTTAATCACTTCTAATTGTAATGGAAAAATCTGAGGTCACTGCTTGTTAATATTCACTTAAAGTAAAAATAACAGATATGAGGTATTTCCAGTATCTGAGACAGGACTGTTGGGTTTTGGTGTTTTTTTTTCCATGATTGCAGTAAAACTTCTTCATCTCTGTTTTACTCATAAACACACTGTGCTATTATGGCATTTTTCCATTTAAAGGTTTAACAACTGACCAACCTCTACAAGAAATAGTGTAAAAGTTGTTTCTGTCTAACACCATGCTAGAGCCACGAGTCCATTGCTGTAATTTTAATTTAAAAAATATACAATATTTGCTTTGGACTGAACTGGAGAGTGTTCTTTGGCTATATTTTTAATTATTTTTTAGTTATTAACATAGTTATGAATGAAATACTTTGCTAGTGTAACTTTGTGAGGGCATTCTGGTTGTAGTGACTGTGTTCTCGAACTTCTGTTACCTCTAACATGTAAAACTGATGGACATTAACCTAATGCCACATAATGCCTCATTTTATTGTTCTATTCCAGTAACAAAACGTCAGCTACACAGCCCCATTAAAAATCGCTTGATATTGTTCAGAAATTAATCCATGTTTAAACAAAACATCGAATGACCAAAACACAATTTTGTGCCAACATTGCAGCATGACTATACTGAATAAAATGTAAAAGTCTTCAGATCGATTTGAATTTGCAGCAGCTAGTTTTTATTTTCATTGGTCAGTAAAAGCAGCAAGTGGCCTTAAACCTGAATCAAACCCAGGTGACTGCATTTGACCTTGCAGTATGCAGTTGCCTGCTGACTCACTGAGTTGAACTATTGCCTGTGGCAATTGTTTTTGTTCACTCTTTTTGTTTTGTTTTGTTTTAGTTTCTTTTTTATTTATTTATTTTTTTAATGTTTTGCTATGTTTATTTTGCAGGTGTGGAAAGTCACTGTGATGGCAGACAGGATGGAGCTCAGTGTTATGGAGCTTTGGGAGGAACTGTGGACATCCAGCTGATGGACAGCACCGCAGAAATACATAGATACCAATTATTAAAGAATTTATTAAAAATACTAGATGTGAAATATAATAAGGTTCTTGTTAATATAATACAAAGTAGGTCTCTTTTTATTCCCAGTAATGGAAGATTTAGGATCAATAACTTGAGCAGGAATGATAGTGGTAAATATACCCTTATAACCTTTGATTCAGATGGAATAGTATCAGGCAAGCGGACTCTACAGTTGTTCATTCAAGGTAGTTTACTATTATGAATGAGTTCAAGAACTTGATAGAAGGAACTTGATAGAAATTTAACACTGTTTTGGAAATCAATATGATTGAACTCACAAATTTTGAAATATTTTTTACATACATGTATTTTATTCTTTATACTTATTCTTCATTAGAGACTATAAAGAATTACGGAGATTCTGATTTAAAATCTAAACTCATCTGTGTGTGTTTCTCTCAGCTCCTGTGTCCTCTGTCATGCTGGTCTCTGAGTGTCTGTCCCAGGGAGAGATGACGGTGTCCTGCTCCTCTGAGGGAGGGGACAGTCCTCAGTACAGCTGGACTCTGGATGGACGCACACTGACAGATGCTGAGCTCCTTTCTGGAAATAATGAGACTAACATCATCACTCTGAAACAGCACGTCTCAGGACGTCTGGTCTGCTCAGTCAGGAACAACGTCAGTAATGTCTCCAAAGAGGAGAGGATATCTACCTGTGGTGAGATCATTATGAATAAAAGCTGATAATTACAACTTTGATTGTGCCTTTAATTCTGGTAACTTTCAACATTTTTAATGATTTTTTCTGTTTCCTCATAGGCTTCATTTTCATAAACTGCACCTTAACCAATGGGACACAGATATCAGGGTGGGTGTATGAAGCCAACAACACCCTGTGTATTAAACCAACAATCACAACTAGAGGCAGTGCTGTGGGTGAGGAGAATGAAGAAGTGTCAGTTAAAAACGGTATGACACAATGGTATGAAAACTAACTCCAATTAAGTAGATTCATTTACGTCACTTTCTTCTTTCTTACTATGAGAAGTAAGCGAAAACACACAGCTCTGCCTAACATGTGATTTTTGTGTCTCTGAACAGATAAGTCCTTGCTTATGTGTGGTTTGAGAGCAGTTGTAGTAATTATCTTATTAATTGGGATTTCTATCTACTTTACTTGGAAGAAGAAAAAAAAAGAAAAAGCCGAAGTCTCTGCTGTCCCACAAACAAGAGGAGATCCAGAGGAAATTATTTCTGCAACTTACGCCAACACCTACAGTAGTTTCACCTTTCAACTAATAAAGTTTGACAAAGCAACACGTTTTTTTGTTTTTTTTTGTGGAATTTTTGATTGCAAAGGTTGTGACTGTAAGCTGAACTACTTTTTTACTTAAGGTGGAATTAGTCAAGTAAATTCTTAAACTGAAAAATCTGAAAAATCTTATATCACCAAGCTGGAAACAAGGATTATTGTCTTAGAAGATTCAGGTCATTAGGGGTTTGTTTGTTTTTTATTTCAAATTGACTTGGTAGGTATCTATACTTCGTACATGTTAATTTTGAAAAGCATGTGTTTTTTTGTGTTTGTTTGTTAATTTTTACACCATTACACCATTATGTATTTGTCTGATATGATTCTAATTACACATTACAAAACTGTTGTTGTCATTGTGACAAACAATAATTGTATAAAACCTTTAACAAGATTAAAAGCAGTTTTAATTTAATTGCTCTCTGCTGCTTTGGTTATCTGTCTTTTTATGTGTCCTCAGTTTATCTAAAGGCACTTTTGCTAACATGTATAATCACTAACTGGATTATTAATGACTTCAGAGAAGAAACCTAAACTTCATCAGAATGTGGAGGTGTGAGGTTTCCTTCTGCTGCTTTACAGAGGTGTTACTGTTGTGTATAGATGACTTCTCCATTCAGTGAAACTCTGTTAAAAACATTAAAATGTTTAAGGGAAAATAATAATAAATTAAAACATGATTGCTGAAGCAAAACAAACAAAAAAGACATTCAAAGCATCGTGTTTCTTTGTATCATAAGTGGCCAGTGTTGGGTGAAATATTCTAACCATAAAAATGCAAGCGTGAGGAGGATGGCCTGAGACATTTTAGTCAGCTTCAGAACAGGAACATTAAATTGAAAAACTATGAAGTTCAGACAAGTGTGAATCAGCAGCATAGTGTGAATGTATTTTATCACCATGTGTAGTGTTCCACATGAAATAACATTAAAACCATCAATTTCAGAAATGAAAAATTTTGAAACCTTTTTCTAAATTGATGAATGGCTTGAAATATTTTCTTTGTCCTTTTTCTGTTTTTTTATTTTTCTTTTTTTATCTGTTCTGTTTTTCAAGTACGAGTTTGCTTTTCTTTGTTTCAAAAATTTTCAGAAGTTTCAAATAAATCCTTTGCATTTAATTTTTGTGTCTTTTACTCTATATTTGTCATAAAATGCTGTATGGTAGGAAGGGTTTGGACCCAAAATGCAGGACTCCAGACACAACAGGTGAACTTAAAAAACAGCTTTATTGCTGGACCTCAAGGAGCAAAAACAGAATGAAAAATTTAAACTAGGCTGGAACTGAGGACTTACTGAGAAGTGTGGAAACAATACAGAACACACAGAGCACACGACATGAGGCAGGAGACAACAAAGAACTTATGAAAACCTGAGGTAATCAGTGAGATGGAATACATCAGGGAACACGGCTGAGCAAAATCAGGGATAACAAGACAGAGGTAAGCAAAATTAAACACAAAGCACGCAAGATGAGGGAGTGGCAAAATAAGATGGGTAGAGAAGACAGAGACAAAAGATTTGACACACAAAAAGAAAGGGAAACAAAAACAGAGACAAGACTAGAATAAAATAACATAATAAACATAGAAGTTAACTTTTTCAATCCTAATAATCTCATCATTACAATATTTACCTTTTCTGGTAAAACATTAAATATTAGCTAAATTATGTTTGATCAATTTCATCTGTTTACACAAATCCAAAAGAAGTGATAAAAGATGAGAAGTATCTTTAATGCATTCTCTCATTTCTTCAGGTAAATTTTTAAAGTGGAACATCTGAAAAATGTAATGTCACCAAGCTGATGGAATGGACAGTACACAACAGAGGTGAAGAAGAGAGTGCAGGTAGGGTGGAGTGGTTGGAGACAAGTGTCAGGGAAGATTTGTGACACAAGGATACAAGATACCACCGGTTTACAAGATGCGAGTGAGACCTGCTATGATGTACAGTTTGGAGATGGAGACAAGAGGCAGAGCTTGACGTAGCAGAGTTGAAGATGCCAGGATTTTCATTGGAGTGACCAGGATGGACATAATCAGAAATGAGTATGTTGGGGCCAGAAGGAGGAGGAAACTGAAAAGGCAACTAAATGGTACTGACAACGCTACCTGGGGGTGGAGTTATACCCCAGGAAATATGACATTAACCAGTGCAAAAGTTTTACCAGTTTCAAAGGCACTCAAGCTCGTTACTGACAAGGCAGAGGCGTGGCAAATCAATTTCAATAAGTTTATTAAACAAAATAATATGGAGCTGCACCAAAAAAACATTTATTAAGTGGCAGGACCTAAAATATCACAAGACATTTAATTAAAACACTTTATTACCAGACATTGCTTAAAAACAACAAGATTCACTCACACTGTGTTGCTCTAGTTAAAATAGCAGCTCAACAAAACAGCTTTGAATAGGGTTAAAGACAGGCAACTTGAAGAGGCAACCTCCATGGAGGAGTGCTACCAGTTACTCACTCGTGACATCACACTGCAACTTAAATGGTGCTTTTTACTCGTATCCTGGTGTTTACACTCACATATATAAGAGGAACTTCACCAAACATGCCTAGTTCTCCCCAACAAGCGGCTGTCTCTCTACTAAAACAGAAGAAAGTAAAATAAACCTAAAAACAAGTGATAAAGAAACAAGGAGCAAATCAGTGAACAATATGAAAGCAGAAGTTTCTCTCTCTCACACACACATTTTACAAGCTGCTGTTATTAATAAAAACAACAATAAGAACGAAACCTCTGCTGTACCCTGTGTTCATAGTCTGAACTTAAATATAGAGAAGCAGAATATAACAAGAAGAATAATGGATTGGCTGTTCTTGGTAAAAGACGCATGTGTACTTTTGGTTTTGTATGGTGACCGTTACTCTTGTTTCACTTCCTTCTATATACAATGACAATCTGTTCTTCTATGGTGAAACCTAACACTTAACCTCTACCTATGACAACATTTCAAAACCACTGAGTAACACAGGAATCATAAATGTAGTGTGAATGTGTTTCAAGGTTTAAAGGAATCTGTTTTTTAAGATGTATTAAATAAAACATGTCTGGCTTTACTATACACACTGTTTTTTGTCATGCCCTTTAAACTTGCTTCAGAGTGCAAATAAACATATTTTACATGTCACTGTAATTTAGCTGTAAATAGTACAACTGTCAATGAAACTGCATTATTAGTTGGACAATAAAAGTTGATTAGTTTGGGAGTTTTTAGCATAACAAAATTAAAAGAAACTTTTCTCTTTTCTCTCTCTGCAGTTATATTCTAGTGACATCCTGTCTGGTCAGAGTTCATACATACTTATCTGAAGCTGATCAGTATTGACCAGCAATGAAATCTATTGACAACTGCTTTCAGAAGTTAACACTAAAAAACTCTGAAGTAGCCACATCCTGCTTGGTCTAAGTTTATATGTTCTGATCTGAAGGTTTCTCACCAACAGAAAACATGGTCAGTATAGGTTGGGCCTTTTTGCATCACAGTAAAGCAGAAGAGCTGCCTGCGGAGTCGACAGAGAAAAAACATGCAAGCTGTGTTTGTACTGTAGGTGATGCTATTAGGAGTCTCTTATGGTGAGCTGTGTTTAATTATTTGAAGCATGCAGCAGCTGTGGTATTAAGTAAAGCCACTGAAAAGATGATGTCGTCTTTAGTGCTACAGTAAGTTCTGGTGTCACTTGACCTTTGTTCACGGGTCTAAAAAGTATATTTACAGTCAGATTATCTTGTTTTTATTCCAGACAAATGCTTAATATTTTAGATAACACATTTTTATATTACAAAGGTTATGACTGTAATTTTAACTCGTCTACCTTTTGGCAAAAGTGGAATCAGATCATCACTTCAAATAAAATCATCTGACCAGTGGCACCTGTTTGTACAAAACTGTATTTGAGCACTGGTTTTTATAATATACTAGTTTTTATAATAACAACAACAATATGAATAAAATGTAAAACAAACAATACTGACTATTTCAATTGGCAAAATTATGTCAAACTTGAGGCCTCTTTAAAGTATAAAAAGAGATCAGATACACATTTTGTCACAGCCTGTATAATTTAATCTTATTCCACAATTAAGAGAAGGGAAAATAATTATTTTTATGTTAATAAATGTCAAATATTAGCTACAATACTCAGCAGCTTTTTTGCTGATGATTATTTACCACTGGAGTGCACATTTATGAAAAAAAAATGCTGTGATTTAAATCCTTTAGCAGTAGTTTTGAATCTGGATTAGTGTTTAGAAGCATTAATTACAAAAGCAATCAGAGATTTTGAGGTTTTGTTCAATTAAACTTTAAATGATATGAATGTTAAAAGACTCCATAGCAAGATTTAAAGATTCAACTAAAGCAATATTTAATTCTAATAGTACAATCTGTAGTTTGTATAAATTCTTCTGTGATTCACATTTTTAAATATAAATTAACCAGTGTAGTGCACAGAATGTTCAAACCATTATTGCTCAACATGCTGACCTGTCAAACCAAACCTGTCTGTTTGGTTTGACAGAGGTTGAAAGCATCTTACTTTCATTTTGTACTTTGTTTAGAGATGAAACATGTGGTATCATTAATTTTGTGTTTATTTTTTTCATCTAAACATATTTCTGAAATGTATCATTTTATTTTAAGTCTGGAACCTTTCTTTCTTAGGAATTTGAATGGTTAGTCTCATACATGAAATCTCTTGTTCATGAAGGCTAAAAGAGGAAGAAAAACTAATGTCAATTCATTTTCCTACTCTCAGCATATGAGAAGTTATCTACCACTTCACTAAAACCTAAAGCCAACGTTTTCACAAAATTTTCTTTCAGGCAGAGCACTAACAGTCTGTTAACTGCAGTCTGTTAACATCAGCACACACATTTGCTTTTGAGAGAAAAGATTTGAAAGCTGCTGATTGAATCAACAGAGACTGAACATGGAAGCTGCAGTTGGACTGTTGCTGATGTTCGGAGTATCTCATGGTGAGCGACAAATTTTTTTTCATGCGATGTTTCATAAATACTTATTTCATACTTAATTTCAGTACAATCAATGAATTAGGTCTGAAAAAAGTTACTTCTTAGTTTTGTCATGCTCCTTCATTTTGATGTTGCCGTCTCCTATCTGGATTTTGGGATTGCTTCATGTATCACAACTGTGGGTCAGCAGTTATGTCTGAGTGGTTAATGATTGGCTGTCTGCCTGTCTGGAACCTAAAGTTCCACATGACCTTAGCACTATTGTTCTCAACCACCTTCAGTGGGGATCACATGCAGCACAAATGTTCTTGTACTTGGTTGTGCAAGTCAGTGTACACTGTCCCAGCCCCGCTACTGTATGCTGCTCTGTCTCTAGGTACTGTTAGCCATGACTCCT
This sequence comes from Etia nguti, assembly GCA_015106755.1. Taxonomy (NCBI): domain Eukaryota; kingdom Metazoa; phylum Chordata; class Actinopteri; order Cichliformes; family Cichlidae; genus Etia; species Etia nguti. The sequence continues at coordinate 8,410 of VUQG01045917.1, forward strand.
GCCTCTATGAATCTAGTGCTTAGGCCCTGTTCTTGTGCTTTCCTCTGTCTGTTGATGGTATGTCCCATGCAGGGGCTCAGTCATACATGATGTTTCCACTTCTTGTTCCTTATCACTGTCTATCTCCCTGAGGCAGTTATGGAGCAAATCACATTGTGTTTTATCCTAAACTGTGCACCTTTTAAATACCAAGAGAGAGTGAGCAACATTTCAACAGCAGCTTCCATATCTGTTCATAGAGCCTCAGACCTTTGAGTAGAAACCTTCATGCATTGTGAGGAGTTTTCATGTCTCCTCTTGTGGCCAGTTTGTTATTCTAACTTGGTATCTGATGATGAGAAGACATATATATTGATGGCTCAGATTTTTTTTTCAGCACCTCTCATACTTTCTGGAAGTATTTGACTGTGGCTGACTTTAATGCATCTTTATCATGTAGCTCCTGTTGACCTGTTGGATACCCAAGTACTTCTATTGTGTGTCCTATATGTCCACTGCCATGCCTTATGGGAAGTCCACCCCATCAGTCTCTCTTTACAACCTTTCTACCACACTTATAAAGAATGACATCCTAGTGTCCTCGCTGTAAATCCTGGTGAGGTGGATCAGTGAGTCCGTTTCAGTCACACCTAGCATACAGCATGATGTCATCGATGTACAGGAAGTGGCTGATGGTCACTCCACTCTGATCTTTGTGATGTGGACAGTGAATCAAGTGTGGCATATTCCACATTTGATGGTGACTTTTGTGATTGCCTCGGAGTTGGCCTGCAATATTGTCCCTCCTAAGTTCTTAGTAAATGTTATTAGTGCAATATTAGCCTTGTACAATGCCAAGCACACATAAATCCATGTGTGAAACATTGAGTTGTAAGTATTCTCACGTTGGTCTGCCTGGTCTTAGAGTCATGGTGTACAGCTCTGTTAACCATTAGCTTGTGCTTTGATCCCTTTTTGTTAGCACTTTTGATGTGTTCTCTGAAACATTGCTTACCTTTGTTAGATAGCTTAAAAGGAGACAAGAAAGGAGGGCACACAGCAAAAGCCTGCTGGCTAGAACTCAGGCCACTACATCAGGCATGTGGACATCTCCTCATCTACTGAGCTAAACTAACACCTATGACAACTTTTGTTTTGCAGGTGTGGAAACTCACTGTGATGGCAGACAGGATGGAGCTCAGTGTTATGGAGCTTTGGAAGGAACTGTGGACATCCAGCTGATGGACAGCACCTCAGAAATACCTAGATACCAATTATTAAAGAAATCATTAAAAATACTGGATGTGAAAAATAATAAGTTTCTTTCTAAAATAATACAAAATAGGTTTCTCTTTATTCCCAGTAATGGAACATTTAGAATCAATAAACTGAGCAGGACAGACAGTGGTAATTATAGCCTTATAACCTTTGATTCAGATGGAAGAAGATCAGACGAACGTATTTTACAGTTGTTTATTCAAGGTAATTTATTAATATTAATAAGCTAAAGGGTTCAAGGAACTCGATATATATTTAACATTGTTTTGATAATCCATATGATTTATTGTACAAATTTTCACATACATGTATTCTTTATTCTTATTCTTCATTAGAGACTGTAAAGTATTATGGAAAATTTGATTTAAGATCTAAAGTCATCTGTGTTTGTTTCTCTCAGCTCCTGTGTCCTCTGTCCTGCTGGTCTCTGAGTGTCTGTCCCAGGGAGAGATGAGGGTGTCCTGCTCCTCTGAGGGAGGGGACAGTCCTCAGTACAGCTGGACTCTGGATGGACGCACACTGACAGATGCTGAGCTCCTTTCTGGAAATAATGAGGCTAACATCATCACTCTGAAACAGAATGTCTCAGGACATCTGGTCTGCTCAGTCAGGAACAACGTCAGTAATGTCTCCAAAGAGGAGGGGATATCTACCTGTGGTGAGTGAGAACATTGTGATAATCATAAATATGATCATTTTTGTCACTTTGCCTTTCATTAATTATCCGTTTTTGCTCTCAGGCTTCATTTTCATTAACTGCTCTTCAGTCAATGGGACACAGATATCAGGGTGGGTGTATGAAGCCAATAACACCTTGTGTATTAAACCAACAACAGTCCCCAAACAAACTGCTGTGTCTAAGGAGACCGGCATAGTGTCAAATAAAAACCCCACTAAGATCAAACCCTTCAATCAAACTGTCAGCAGTGATAACCCATGGTACATTAGTAAGTGAAAATAACTTTGCTACAGTAGACTGGCTATTGCCTCTTTCTCATTATTTCTTTGTTCGTCTTCATAAAAACTCAGATTTGCTGACTTTTGGTTTTTTTGCCTTATTCTGTGCTTTTTTTCAAACAGCCCATTTACCACTGATTGGTGGTGTTCTCTCAGCGCTGCTCATTTTGTTAGTTGTGGGTGTAGCAGGTGCCTGTGAACACATCATAAAGCAAAAAAACAAACCTACAGAACAAAGAGGTACAAAACTTTCCATTTCCTCACTCCACTTCCTCAGATTAATTAAAAATATATAATTATTTAACATGTTTTTAATAAACCTTTTTGCTGTCTTGCCAAGAGTTTATTCATACCTCTGTCATATGTCAGTCAAATTTGTTGGTATGGCTGATCACCTTGCTTTAACGCAACAACTACAAACATAGGGAAGCAGCTCCAAAAATGACAACACCTAGAGTTCACCAATGAAACATTTTTAATTAGTTTTAATGTGCATCAGTTAGAATCACACACACTGCCTTCAATCTTTGTGCTAGAACTAATTAACTGTTCCAGCAGCAGACATGAGAGTGAAAGTTCTTATTTAAGTCAAACCATTTAATATTATATTATTTATTATTTATTATTCCTTTAATAATTCACTGACTGTAAAATTATGTTTTTGCCAACTCTTCCTGCTAATTTGCAGCTGAAGAAGATGACCAGGAAGTAACCTATGCTGATGTCAGTATCATGAAATGTCAGAAGAAGGATGTCGAGCAAGGAGCAGAGTTGGAGGTGGAGTATGGCCAAATCAAGTTTTCAGCCTTGGTAGACTGAAGCAACAGGAGATGATTTAAGTGGTTGGAGCTTTTACACAGACTGCACCACTGACGGCAGACAGAAGGAGGAGGTGACTTCAAGATGTCAAAAGGTTGTTGCTTCATGTAAGTCTGTGGCTGAAACACAGCTAATGTTTCAACTAACAACAAGAACGAAACAAATATGAATAAAATGAATGATGACTGAATTTTATTCAGACACTTTAACATCCTGTGACACCTTCATGGGCTACTGTCTCCCTACTATAATAATAACAACAACAACAGCAACAACAACAACAACAACAATAATAATCATCATCATCATCTGTGGCCTGTCTTTAGATTTATATCTGGGGATCAGCCCCCTCTTCTGTAAGAAATGCATGTATCTTAATAAATCTAGATAAATGTGAAGCATTGTATATGATAACATGGGAAGAGAAGAGAGAGAAAAAAGCCTATTGACACTGACTAATGTGTAAAGCCTCCATTTGTTTTTCCTCTTCTGTTCTCACCCACTCTTTGAGATCAGTGTAGATATGTGTTCTTGTTTAGACAAAAACAGTTTAAACAAAAACACATAACGTTGCAAATGATGTGGAAAAAAAATCTGTGGTAACATTTATTAAAATGGTAGTTTACTGTGAAAATGTACCGTATGAAAAAACTGCTAACAAAACATTTTATCACAGTCCTGATAACCTACTTAACATATTTATTTCATTAGTAGAATTATATATTAGCTAAATTATGTTTGTTTAATATAATCTTTTTATACAAACCTGCATACTCTGATCTTTCTTCTCTTCTACTTGATAAACGATATTTGATAACCTCTCTGCCACCAGTTTACCACCAAGAAAGAAGTGGTTGCAAATTCTGTCTAACAAACACCATTTTAACCTTACCACTGTGCTCCACACTTGTGTCCAGGTGTCCCTGTTGCTTGACAGGCAGGTTTTTAAATGGTCATATTTGACTTTAATGTTTGAATCCAGATTTTAAATATCCTATCATTTGCATAGGAACATGGCTATTTCTATAGGTGACTGACTTCTCTCTGTAGGTTGTTCTCTCATTATTACGACGGAAACAGTTTCTGAATGTGCGGTGTCAGTTATTTTATAAAAGAACGCGAGATATAAAACACAGATTTTACATTTTGATAAATACTTGTATTACTATACTTTGAACTGTGTTTTTACCTGAATTTTTTCTTCCATGTATTGTATATATGTGGCTTTTTTTTAGGAGAATGGAACCCGTTTATTTCTGAAGGTTTTGAATAACACAAGTAACACTTGTATGTTTCTGTTGTTATAGCAATCAGTTCGCATGGTTTTTTTTACAAGTAGATGAGACTCCTGTTTAAGTATGTACAACAAACAGCCCCACCATTTTGATTTGTGCCCAACTTATGAATATTTTAAATATATTATTTTATTGTAATTGCAGATATTTCTTTTTACAGTTTTTCAGAGTGACATTCTTAATTTCAGACCAAAAATAGAAATAGACCATCATGCCACTGAGTTATAATAGGGAGGACAGGCGGGCTTTCACTCCTTTAGAGGACATGGACAGAGTGAATGAGGTGGAGAAGGGGAAGTCCATTCGTCAGGTGGCGAGGAAGATGAACATATTCACGATGACATTAAAACAATATGTGGAGAAGAAAAAGATAGATGGAAAAGAAATAAGGCTATAAAAGGATATAAAAGATCTGGACTTCCCAATCAAGTCTTTGATGAACATATGGAGAAAGAGCTGGCAGAACATATGAAGACACTAGCAGCCTTCATGTGTTCATTACTTTGTGCATACTCAAAAGCCAGTTCATTGTATTTGAATATGCACAAAGAAATGACATTTTGATCCAGCTGGCAGGGATATCAGAGGCAAAAGCAGGTTGGGTTAAGTGTGGATTTAAGAAAAAGTAACAGGGAACAATAATTATTTCCCCAAGAAATGCTCATTATCAGTTATCAAAATGCAGATAGTTCACAAAGAAGCAAAGTTGGGTACTTATTTAGAGCGTACAGCTTGACATATGTAAATCTAAAAGTAATTGTAATTGTCATTGTGAAGTTTGCAGGCAAAATCAAATCCTACAACTATGTTGGATTGGTTGATGGTGCAAAGTTTTTAAGGTGAAGTAGTAATAGGTCTGTGAATGGAAAGCCCATCTTCACTTTCAAACTAAATTTTGACGGAGTCATCTATCAAGAAGATGTGCATAAAAAACAACTAGTCACACCACAAAAAATTGGTGGTACAGCCAGAAGGGAGCAGTGTAGGATCAACAAGTTCATTTGGCCCTAGGCCTTGTTTAAGAAAACTGACTATTGATCTGCTCATGTGGCAGAATTGGCTTGCATAAAATTGGCCTTTGATATTGTAAAATAACTTTAAATGAACCTTAGATAAGTAATTTTGTGTTAAATTTGTCTAGCTTTTATATAGCATAAAAGTTTCTGAGATCAAAATATACTGTTTTACTTTAATAATCAATGGCACAATTTACCCCAAGGTATCCTCTCAAAAGGCACAAGACCACTTTCTCTCAGAAAGCTATATTTCTAAATACTATATTTCAGATCCAAAGTGATTGTTCCCAGGGATGCACAACATCCTGAAATATATGTACATGTTTTAGTTTGAACCATTACTGTCATAGCCTCACTTTAAAGTCAAAATGACCAAAAGTCTAAAATGACTAAAATCTTCAGTCTGTCATTCGTATTTGTGAGCTCAATCGTTCAGTCATTAACCAGAGCTCATGACAAGTGGTGATCTTGGGAACATGAATCTAAAGCTCTTATTTTCTCAGTTATTTCTTCAGTACAATGGACCAGTGTAGCATCTGCATGACTGCTGTTGTGGGCCCAGTTCATCTATAAATCTCCTGCTTCCCTTTCCCCTCACTCATTAACAAGATCCGCAGAAAAAAAAAACTGACTCATGAAGTAAACTTAATTCAAGACTTTACTGTTTAAGAATTGTAAAGATTTGTATTTTAAAAAAAAGTAAAACCCAGAAACCACAGAGCTTCTCATTATACTTCAATATGAGCTGTCTGTGAAACATAATTCGTGGGGAATAAAAAGAGCAGCATAATTTCTCTTTAAATGCTATTTTCAGACTTGTGAACCAATGACAAATAACAGCAAGTAAAAGGTGAAACTAGGTGTTGGTATAAGTTGCAGAACTCATTTCAACCATCAGAACAGAGTCCTCTTGGTCTCCTCTTGTTTGTGGGTCAGCAGAGACTTCAGCTTTGCCATGTTTCTTTTTTTTCCAAGCAAAGTAGATGGAAATCCCAGTTAGCAAGAGAATTACCACAACTGCTCGCAAACCACATATAGGCAAGGACTTATCTGTTCAGAGACACAAAAATCACATGTTAGGCAGAGCTGGGTCTGCTGTTGATTCAATGCACATTGTTTTCATGTACCCACCCTGATATCTGTATCCCGTTGATGAAGCTGCAGTTATAAAATGAAGCATAGTATGATCCAAGAAACAGATAGTTCAAGACATAATGACCATAAAAATTAAATTTGTGCTTATTAGCATTTTATTTATAAGGTTCTCACTCACCACAGGTAGACATCCTGTGTTCTATGAAAACATTACTGACGTTGTTACTGACTGAGCAAACCAGATGTCCTGAGACGTGCTGTTTCAGAGTGATGACGTTACCCTCAATATTTCCAGAAAGGAGCTCAGCATCTGTCAGTGTGCGTCCATCCAGAGTCCAGCTGTACTGAGGACTGTCCCCTCGCTCAGAGGAGCAGGAGACCCTCATCTCTCCCTGGGACAGACACTCAGAGATCAGCAGGACAGAGGACACAGGAGCTGAGAGAAACACACACAGATGAATTTTGATTTCAAATCAGAATTTCAGAATTAAATCAGTCATTCTTTATAGTCTTCAGTGAAAAATATATGTATAAACCATAAAATATATGTATGGAAAAATTTGTAACATAAATCATATAGATTACTCAAACAATGTTAAAGTTATATTCATATTTATTATTTGCTTCATTTCAAAACAAGAAAAAACATTACCTTGAACAAACAAGTGCAGAGTCTTCTCTTGTGATGCTTTTCCATCTGAATCAAAGGTTTTAAGGATGTAATCACCACTGTCTGTCCTGCTCAGATAATTGAGCCTAAATGTTCCATTACTGAGAAAAAAGAGAAATTTATGTTCTGTGATATTTGAAAGAATCTTTTTCTTTCTCACATCTAGTATTTTTAATGAATTCTTTAACAAATGGTATCGAGGTATTTTTGCAGTGCTGTCCATCAGCTTTATGTCCACAGTTCCTCCCAAAGCTCCATAACACTGAGCTCCATCCTGTCTGCCATCACAGTAAGTTTCCACACCTGCAAACACACAAAAAAAGGAAACAAAAGTTATTACAATGGACTGGCAGCACTGACAAATGTTTACCTGAAACAGAAATTGTGTTATTGCAACTACTGTTTGTCTGTGTTTTTGAGAAGATGCATTTATTGTTGCACACATGAGCAGCATGGACCTCTGAATATTTCACTGCTTGGGTAGACATTTGGTGCCACAATAAATCAATAAAATCATAGATGGTTTTGTAGCTGCCATCTTATTTTTGTTTATTTTTTTTACAACTATGTTAACAACTGAAATTTTTTTTTTAAACACACACACAGCCAGAACACGTTCTGTTCTTTACAAGACCTTTAAAAAATGTGGTTTCAATGTTCCAGTAAAAATGAAATTCCATTGTGAAATAATGTGTATAAATTAGAGAGACAGAGACAGAGAACACTTTTATTATAACCACAAAAACAAAGGATAGTGTCCAGGAAGTTGGTCTTGTGCAGCAGGGACAAAAATCATCGCAAACCATCACAGTAAAGAAAGTAAAGAAAAGCAAAATTTCCCAATTTTGAATGTTCAGTTCCTACTAGAAGGATGTTGCAGCATATGCAAATGTTTATTTAAAACATAACCAGTGCTTTTGTGGCTACTGAATGTCGTTAGGTAAAGATGTGTTTATTAATGCACAGACAGGCATTACAACTGGGGTCCAGGTAATGATAATAAAAATTTACAATGTTCTCACTCACCACAGGTAGATATCTTCTGTTCTTTGTAGACATTACTGACGTTGTTCCTGCCTGAGCAGACCAGATGTCCTGAGACGTGCTGTTTCAGAGTGATGATGTTACTCTCATTGTTTCTTAAAAAGAGCTCAGCATCTGTCAGTGTGCGTCCATCCAGAGTCCAGCTGTACTGAGGACTGTCCCCTCCCTGAGAGGAGCAGGACACCCTCCTCTCTCCCTGGGACAGACACTCAGAGATCAGCAGGACAGAGGACACAGGAGCTGAGAGAAACACACACAGATGAGTTTAGATTTTAAATCAGAATCTAGGTCATTCTTTATGGTCTTTAATAGCGAACAAGCATAAATCATAAAATACATGTATCCGAATTTGTGAGATCTAAAGATTACCAAAATAATAATATATTCATATCTATTAATGGCTTTAGATCAAAACAAGGAAAACATTACCTTGAACAAACAAGTGTAGAATCTGCTCGTCTGATGCTGTTCCATCTGAATTAAATGTTATAAGGCTATAATTACCGCTGTCTGTCCTGCTCAGAGAATTGAGCCTAAATGTTCCATTACTGGGAAAAAAGAGAGACCTATTTTGTATGATATTAGAAAGAATCTTTTTCTGTCTCACATCTAGTATTTTTAATGTATTCTTTAATAATTGGTATCTAGGTATTTCTGAGGTGCTGTCCATCAGCTGGATGTCCACAGTTCCTCCCAAAGCTCCATAACACTGAGCTCCATCCTGTCTGCCATCACAGTAAGTTTCCACACCTGCAAACACACAAAAAAAGGAAACAAAAGCAAAATTATTACAATGGACTGGCAGCACAGACAAATGTTTACCAAAAACAGAAATGTTTTTTTTGTGGCTGCCTGCCTGTCTGTATTTTTGCGAAGATGCATTTATTGCTGCACGCATGTTTGTGACTGAAACATAGTTTGGGTTCAAGCCTTGAAGAAAAATAAATAACTGTGTGAAGGACTGAGAGGAAGCCAGAGAATAATTCATCAATGACACTAGAAGAGGTTTTTGAAACTGACAACTTAAATTCCTAAGATATCTACATTTCTATATTAAGTAGAGTAAGAAAAGTAAGAAAATCCAACATAGTTGTTATATTTCCTCAAAGTGATATTCACATGAAGTGATCTCAGAGTTTGCTATTACAATTAAAAGTGATAATAAAGAAAAAGAATATAATGAAATTAACTAAAAAGAAAGAAAATGAAGGAAAAGAAAATGAATGTGCTCTATATTAAATAGTCATAAACTGCAGATGTATTCAACAGATCCTGAATTTATTAAAAAGAAACACAAGAAAAACAATCCCTCGACTGTTGTCAGCTCACCATGAGACAATCCCAGCAAAATCACTATCAATCCAAACACAGCTTCCATGTCTTCTTGCTGTTCAGAGTGTGTTCATACAGTTTGCAGCATAAATAACAGAAATGACTGATACTACATATCAGTCGGTGTTCACAAACTGTATGTGGAAAGGTGATAAAGGAAGTAAAACCAAGGGCAGAGACAAAATAACCTCAGCTTCTTCTTTCCCACGTTTCTATCAGTGTGCAGATTTGTTTTGTTTTTTATTTATTTTACAAACACAGAAATACAGAAATATTAAGCCATATATGTAAACACTACCAGTCAAAAGGTCATACACATCTTCTCATTTAATGATTTTTCTTTATTTTCATGACTATTTACATTGTAGTGTCTCACTGAAGGCATCAAAACTATGAATGAACACATATGGAATTAAGTAGTAAACAAAAAAGTTTGAAATAACTCAAAACACGTTTTATATTTTAGATTCTTCACAATAGCCACCCTCTGCTCAGTTGGTGTTCACACACTGAATGTGGAAAGGTGATAAAGGAACTAAAAGCAAGGGCAGAGACAAAATAACCTCAGCTTCTTCTTTCCCACGTTTATATATATATATATATGTATATATATGCCTACATCATGAATGGTGGCTACTTTGAGGATTCTAAAATATAAGACATATTTAGAGTTATTCATCAATTTTTTCTTTCCTACATAATTCGATATATCTTTCTTCATATATTTGATGTCTTCAGTATGTATCTACAATGTAGAAAGTAGTTTAAAAAAACAACGAAAGAACACTGAATGAGAAGGTGTGTCCAAACCTTTGACTGGTAATCAAGTACTCCGCATTGTTCCTTCAGCCCAAGTTGACTATTTATTTATCTATTTATCTATCTATTTATTTATTTGAGGATTTTCAGTTTAACAATAATCCATGAATTCATGCATTCAAAAATCACATGACTTAAGGAAGGAACCAAAATTGACTGAATTATGAATACTGGAAAGTACCTTCAGATTTTGATCCACCATTCAATACAGTCTGAAAAGATCAAATTAGCAACAGCTGGTAGTAAAATCCCACCTGGATAGAAAAACACGAAGTGGAACACTGTCAGTGATGGACTGGCCTCTCCAAAACCTGAACCTTAACATTATTGAACCAGTGTGGCATCATGTTGACAAAGAAGGAAACAAAAGTCAGCCAGCATCCAGAGAAGAGCCTTAAATTGTGTTCCTTGTATTTATGGCTGCAGATTTAATCAAAAGAAATTCTGGTATTATTTTACAATGAAAATACTAATAAAAATACTTCATAATGTGTTACTTTTTTTTTTTTTTTTGCATCAAT
>VUQG01045917.1:21321-31422 GCA_015106755.1 Etia nguti
TCTATCACACCAGGCAAAACTCCACGTGCAGGCTGTGTAAAGATGCCCCTGAGACAATCCAGCACATAACAGCAGGATGCAAGATGCTAGCAGGCAGGGCATACATGGAATGCCATAACCACCTGGCCGGCATAGTGTACAGAAATATCTGTGCCGAGTATGGCCTGGAAGTCCCCAGGTCAAAATGGGAGGTGCCCCCAAGGGTGTTGGAGAATGGCAGAACAAGATCCTGTGGGACTTCCAGATACAGACAGACAAATTGGTGATGGCTAATCAATCGGACATAGTGGTGGTAGACAAGCAGACAAAGACGGCCGTAGTGATAGACATAGCGATACTGAATGACAGCAACATCAGGAAGAAGGAACACAAGAAGCTGGAGAAGTACCAAGGGCTCAGACAAGAGCTCAAGAAGATGTGGAGGGTTGAAGGTAACAGTGTTCCCAGTGGTAATCGGAGCACTGTGTGCAGTGACTCCCAAGCTAGGCGAGTGGCTCCAGCAGATCCCAGGAACAACATCGGAGATCTCTGTCCAGAAGAGCGCAGCCTAGGAACAGCTAAGATACTGTGCAGGACCCTCAAGCTCCCAGGCCTCTGGTAGAGGACCCAAGCTTGAAGGATAAAAGACCACCCACAGGAGCGAGAGGGGAAGATCACTGTCACATAAACATGTAAACAAAAATCTAATTAAAAACTGAAGCAACAAGTATGAAACACAAAATTTGTGCCACTGACAAAACTTTTGGCAACAACTGTAATGATGGTTATTTCTGACTTTATAAACATCTAAATTAAGGTGACAACACACTTTAAACATATGCAGAAGAGATGTTGCTGTGGTTATGCAATTTTGTCTTACAAAGAACAGGTCTCTGTTTCAGTACTTAAGAATTGTTTCCCCTTTCTTCAGCTCAGAAATGTCCAGATGTTGAATGTTGAATGTTGAAAGCAGAAGTAAAATGACAGCTCCTCAGTTAAGATGACTATAACAGTGTTCTTGTTGGTTAACGTTTTCACACATTCTTCTGTGTTGCTGATGGACGCACACTGATAGGATGCATTGCAGGCTGTTGCTGACTGGGTTACAGACACGTAACAGAGAGGAGACATGAAAGCTGTGGTTGGACTGCTGGTGCTGCTGGTCCGAGTTTCTCATGGTGAGTTTTTTTCAGGTTCTTCCACTAAAACTTTATTTTAAATGACTTATAACATGCTTTGCAGAAATAAGGTGAAGTGCACACAATAAAAGTTTTAAATTATCCTTTATTGATGATTAAAAATAATCTTGAATGCTAATGCTAAAAAGAAATTTTGAATATTAAAATACTGAGAAGCATTTCCATATTCAGTAATAAATATGTACACATGCATTTCATACATCCATCTATTTCTAATGAATTAAGTACTTGCTAATACATTACTAACAATGGTTAATGGTTTTACATTATTAAAAAAGTAATACCAGTATTTTCTTCCAGTATAACATCATTTGTGTGTTTACAGATGTAGTGCCTTCTTATGAATACTGAAAATGACACTGACAATACTAACATTAAAACCATCAGTTTCACAAACAAAACATCTCAAAAAGCATTTTCACATGTATAGATGGACATGATGATATAACTGCTATACTGTCAATTGTCACAACTGATGATGATACATGTCAAAAGTATCTGACTACTGTGAATTTGTCATTTTTGTAAGTACAGTAAGAATGTTTCCACACAAATATTGGTAAATGAGACTCAGTATGAGAACAGGCCCACCAAGGATGGAAGAGTATATGGAAGAAGGATGCTACACATAATAATGCTCAGGGGTTAGGTTATATACCTGAGCCATTGGTCTGTCACACCAAACCAGGTGCCAGCTGTGTAGAGATGCCCCTGAGACAATCCAGCAGATAACAACAGGATGCAAGATGCTAGCAGGCAGGGAATACATGGAATCCCATAACATAGTGCCTGACACAGCGTACTTCAATATCTGTGCTGAGTATGGCCTGGAGGTCAAAATGGTATATGCCCCCATAAGTGGTTGAGAATGACCAAGCTAAGATCCCATGTGATGTCCAAACAAACAGACAAACTGGTGATGGCTAACCAATCAGACATTGTAGTGCTGGGCAAGCTGTAAGAAGAAGGCGGCCGTAGTGATAGATGTAGAAAAAACAAGCTATAGAAAGATCAGAAGGATTGGAACATAAGAAGCTCAAGAAATACCAACAGTTCACAATGGCCAGAGACAATGTGGAAGGTTACAGACAGTTAGGGGGTCACGATGTCATTCCTGGATAGTCATCTGAGATTTCCAAAATAGCACAGTTCTAGGAGCAACAAAGATACTTCACCGGACCCTCAAAACTCCCAGGTTTCTGGTAGAGGCCTAAGGTTGAAGGATATATTGCCAAAAGTTTTCACCCACCCACTAAAATCATTGAATCCAGTAGATACAATCACTTCCATGGCCACAAGTGTATGAAATCAAGCACCTAGGTATGCAGACTGCTTGTATAAAAATTTCTGAAAGGATGGGTCACTCTTAACAGCTCAGTAAAGTTCAGTATGGTTTCGTAATAGTATGCCCATTTTTGAGTCCAGTCATAAATTTATCCTAAATATTCCACAGTCAGCTGTTATAAGAAAGTCCAAGTGACTGGGAATGAGAGCAACTCAGCCACGAAATGGTATTCTATGTGAAATCACAGCACAGGTTCATCAGATGCCGAGGTGCACAGTGTGCAGAGGTCACCAACTTTCTGCAGTCTTTTGCTATAGACCTTCCAATTAACCCAAGAACAGTGCATAGAGATCTTCATGAAACGGGTTTCCATGACTGCGCAGCTGCATCGAAGCCTTACATTACCAAACACAATGAAAGCATCGGATACAGTGGTGTAAAGCAGGGTGCCACTAAACTCTAGAGCATTAGACATGTTCTCTGGAGGGACAAACCGCCCTTCTCCATCTGGCAAGCCGATGTATTGGTATGGGTTTGGAGATTGCCAGGACAACTCTAGTTGTCTGACTGCAATGTGCCAAGTGTAACGTTTGGTGGAGGGGGAATTATGGTGTGGGTTTGTTTGTCAGGAGTTCAGCTCAGGCCCTTAGTTCCAGTGAAAGGAACTCTTAATGCTGTAACAACCACTAGGGGCTACCATTAGTTAAAGAAAAAAGTTCTGAGATAGTAGTATTGCTTTGATGTTTAGGTTAAAATCAAATATTAAAAACTCAAACCCAGTTTGGGTTACCTGTATTTTACAATGATGTAGCTTATGATTATTCTCTCATGTAAACTTATTTCTGTAATTAATTATTTTTCTGTTAACACTTGACTATTTTATGTCTTAGTCAAACCTCGTTTAGTGTGAAAGACAAATTGTTCCCTCTCTTCCTCTCAGTCCATCACATCTGAATTATCTTTTTTCTTGAAGGCTAAAAGAGGAAGAAAAACTGATACCTCTTTCTTTCTTCCTCTCAGCATGTGAAAAGATAATTTTAACCTCAGTAAAACCTCACCTCATCGTTTTCACACGTTCTCCTCTGAAGCTGATCACTAACAGGATAGATCGAGACCTGTTCACGCTTGTTTTTGAGACATAAAGAGATAAAACTGCAGAACATGGAAGCTGTATTCAAACTGTTCTTGATGTTGCTTGGAGTCTCTCGTGGTGAGCTACTAAACTTTTTCCATGTGGTGGTTCATTATTACTTAACTACTATGTTTTATTCATGTTTTGTGGCTACGGGATCCAGTACAGCTAATGAAACATGTTTTTTATTTTTCAGTTGAGGGCATGTTACACACAATAACAGTTGCATAATTGTTAACTTAAAGTAAACGCAGATGAACTGATTAAATATTATTTAAAAATAAAAATACATATACATATAAAAAACTAGATTGGATGATCTATACCACTATGCTGGCAAAAATACAAATTTTAATATTGTCTTTTAAATCATTTTAAAATTATTAGGGTCTTTGTCACAAACAAAGGTAACAACTTTTTCATAAACAGCAATTTTATGATTATGGAGAATTTTTTTCTTTTTCATTTCTTTTCTTTTGTTGTAGAAAGGCACAGACTACTTGCAGCATTTAAAACATGGACAGCAGAATACTGAAGCTACAGCAGCTGTTTTACAAAAGACATGTCAGTGTTAGCTGAAACCTTACTGTCTTTCACTGACAGACCTGTGTAATGCATCTGCAAATAATAAATGTTAATTTGCATAGTGTGAACTGAGACAGACACACAGTAGCCACAAAAGTCCTATTTCTGATTTAGGTTAACATTTGCATGCTGCAGGGAAACATGCAAATGTTTACCTTCTAATAGAGACTGAGCACTCAAAACTGTGATATTATTTTTTTCTTTTCTTGACTTTCGTTTTTTCTCTTTTGCAGGTGTGGAAACTTACTGTCATGACAAGCAGGATGGAGCTCAGTGTTATGGAGTTTTGGGAGGAACTGTGGACATCCAGCAGATGGAGAGCACCCCAGAAATATACAGATACTACTTGTTCAAGAATTCATTAAAAATACTAGATGTGAGACGGAATAAGGTTATTTCTAATATCATAGAACATAGATCTCTCTTTTTTCCCAGTAATGGAACATTTAGGATCAATAACTTGAGCAGGACAGACAGTGGTGATTACACCCTTCAGAACTTTGATTCAAATGGAAAATCGTCAGGCGAGCGGACTTTACAGTTGTTTATTCAAGGTAATTATTTTCCCTGCTCGAAAATTAAGACTATTGATAGATATACATTTAATAGATGCTTTAGCAGTATATATGCTCTTCAATTACAATAATAAGGAATGACCAGGATCCTGTTATACTACCAAAACTCATGTGTGTGTGTTTCTCTCAGCTCCTGTGTCCTCTGTCCTGCTGGTCTCTGAGTGTCTGTCCCAGGGAGAGAGGAGGGTGTCCTGCTCCTCTGAGGGAGGAGACAGTCCTCAGTACAGCTGGACTCTGGCTGGACCCACACTGACAGATGCTGAGCTCCTTTCTGGAAATAATGAGACTAACATCATCACTCTGAAACAGCACGTCTCAGGACATCTGGTCTGCTCAGTCAGGAACAACATCAGTAATGTCTACAAAGAAGAGAGGATATCTACCTGTGGTGAGTGAGAACACTGTCACAATAACAACTTTGATGATTTTGGTCATTTTGCCTTTCATCAAGTATATGTTTCTACTCATAGGCTTCATTTTCATTAACTGCACCTCAACCAATGGGACACAGATATCAGGTTGGGTGTATGAAGCCAATAACACCCTGTGTATTGAACCAACAACACAACCAACACGAAACCCTACCATGATCACGCAAACTGCTGTGACTGAAGGGATTGACAAAGTGCCAATTAAAAACCCCAGTGATATCCTCAGTCCATCTTTCAGCAGTGCTCAGCTGTGGTACATTAGTAAGTGAAAATTAATTCTACTACAGTAGATCCTTTAATGTTCTTTTCTAATTTGTTCTTTCTTAATAAAAAAGTGTTTTCTGAATGGTTTGGTATTGTGTCTTATTAAAACAGGTATTTTGTCGCTGATCAGTGCTGTTCTCTTAGCGCTGCTAATTTTCTTAGTTGTGGGTGTAGCAGTCATCTGGGCTCAGAGGAAAAAGCAAAACAACAAACCTACAAAACAAAAAGGTACAAAAATCCCTGTTTTTCTAACTCATGTATCTCAGACTGCCTTTTTGCATTTTTCTTAAGATCCAAGAAGGTTTACTGTCATTTTTATGGTATTTACAGAAATACACAGGCGGAAACAAAATATTGTTTCTCACCTGCCTCTACCTCTACATTTTTGATTTCTTGCCAAGGGTTTATAATTCTGTCATATGTCAGTAAAATTTGAGTGTATCATTCATCAGCTGGCTTCAATACAGTAACTAAAAATGTGAAGAAACAGCTTCAAGACTGAGCATTTTTGTTTAAATCTTATAAAACAAACAAGTTTTGTGAAAAGTCAAACCACTAACCCACTGTAATACTATGTTTGTGTCACTCCTTCTTTCTACATTATAGATGAAGGAGATGACCAGAAAGTAACCTACGCTGATGTCAGGGTCATGAAACACCGGGGGAAGGAAATGAAGCAAAGAGCAGAGGTGGAGGCGGAGGTGGAGGCAGATGTGGAGTATGGCCAAGTCAAGTTTTCAAAGCGACCTCTGTACACTGAAACTACAGAAGATGGCTGTTTGTATGCCAATGTTCAAAAATCTGATGATTTGAGTGATCAGTGCTTTTACACATACTGCACTACGGAAAGTCCACAGAGGGAGGAGGTGATGTCAAGATGTTTCAGGTGATTTCCATTCAGAAAAATAAAAAACCATCAAAGCTCATATATATTGATTTATTGATCTTCTTTACTTTCACTGCACTTCTCTATCATAACAGAACATCAGTACATCTGTTGGATATTATATTTATTTTGTCACCAAAATATTTGTGTCCAACTTGTGAATGCCTATTTCCCCGCTTGGTGCTCGAACAGTACAATCAGCCTGTACCCTGAGAAACACACACAGATGACTTTTGATCTGATTTCTTTATAGTCGTTAATGAAAAAACGGGAAAGTGCAAAATACATGTGTGGCAGAGGTGTGGTCTCTGGCCTGCTGCAGAGGAGGGGTGATGCAGTGAGCTCACAGGGCGGCACCGAGGCGGGGAAGAGCAGGTGTGCTGAACTGTCCTAATGAGGGAAACCTTTTTATGTCTTTAACTCAATATTCCAGTATTTAAAAAATCAGTAGAATAATGTTATCACTGTCTCTACACAGTTTCCCAGCCTCCCATGCTCTCACAGGGGCACTAAGGAACAGTGCCATCTGGTGGCATGCATTTAAACATCTTTCCCACTCAGCAAGTTAGTGAGGGTATAATAGAGACCGCTAATAGAATCACATACAGTCAAAACAAAGCTTCATCACTATTCACTCTCTGTCAACTCAGCAGGCAGTTTTCAGCTGAGCTTCTCTCCTTTACACAGCTACAAACTGGCACAACCTACAATGACCATACTTCCTTTTAGTGATCAGATTCATGCCCTTCGACAGACTGGCGACCTGTCCAGAGTGTACCCTGCCTCTCGCCCTAAGACAGCTGGGATAGACTCCAGCCCCAGGTGTGGTGTATTATCAATAAAGAATGCCTTTCAGCATCTATCTAATTTCATATTAATGACCTACTAAAGCAAACTTCAATACAGTAGAGCTCTGCCAATTCATTATTATCTTGATGGACTTGGCACAGTCTGATTTGAGGTTTGCAGGTCATCAAAGGTCCAGAGGTGCCAAGTCAGGCTGGCTATAGTTCCAATACATTACAGAAAAAAACTCTGACACAGTCTGAAATGTGTCATAAGAGAAAATAGACAGATTGATCTGGGGCTTATATCACACTACCTGTAATTTGTAAAATGAAAAAAAAAACTCATAATGCTAAATAAAAACTAATGTGCAAAAGTCATGTGTCATCTCCCTTTTTCATGTTTTGCTCCCAAGAAGCCAGGCTTTCTGGTTTAAAAGCAGGCTTGAGAAAACGTTCTCCAGGCTTTCTAGAGGTCTTAAAATGTCTCAATGATCCTCTCTTGCTCTCTTTCTCTCTGTTTCATGTGTATATGTGTACGTATATATAAATATGGTAACTTATTAATATATTGTAACAGATTGCAACAATTTAACTGTTGAGTATTTTAGCATTTAAATAAAACTCAAAAATCATTGTCACTATATCATAAACATGCAAACAACAATCTAATTAAAAACTGAAGCCACAAGTATGAAACACAAAATTTGTGCCCTAACAAAACCTTTGGCCACAACTGTAACGATAGTGAGTTCTGACTTTATAAAAATCTTTATTAAGGTGACGACACACTTTAAACATATGCAGAAGAGATGCATCGCCTTACAAAGAACAGGTCTCTGTTTGAGTACTTATAAGGATTGTTTTCTTCTCTTCAGCTCAGAAATCTCCAGTTGTGGTATGAGGAAAGCAGAAGTAAAATGAGAGCTCCTCAGTTTCACCTCAGAGAAAAAAAAAGATGACTATAACAATGTTCTTATTGGTTGAAGTTTTCACTCTTTCTCCTATGCTCATGACCTCTAATAAGGTGCATTGCAGGCTGTTGTGACACGTAACAGAGAGGAGACATGAAAGCTGTGGTGGGACTGCTGGTGCTGCTGGTCAGAGTTTCTCATGGTGAGCTTTTTTCAGGTTTTTCCACTAAAACTTTATTTTAAATGATTAATCACTTATTTTACAGAAATAAGATGAAGTACACTCAGTAAAAGTTTTATATTATCATTTATTGATAATTTAAAAAAATTATCTCAAATACTTAAATACTGAAAAGCATTTCCATATTCAGTAAAAAAAATATGTACACATGCATCTCATACATCCATCTATTTCTCAAGCAGGGTTTTTCATAAAGGTAAAGGTGGTGTACATCCTGGACAGGTTGTCAGTCCATGGCAGATTATGCACACATTTCTGAATCAAATGTACCTGTTTCTCTTTGTTTCTGCTACACAAAACTTTCTGGTTGCACACTTTTTTGTTTGTTTTCATGGCAACGTGTGTCATGTCACTTGTAGATCCATTTTCATTTTTATATGTTAAAGTTTAGCTTTCATCTTGCCTTCTGAACTCTCCATATCAACTGTCTTGATAGAAAAAGTGGTAACAATCTTGCTAATGTTTTCTTCTTTTGCCATGATTTCAGTGTTGAGCTTTAACACAATCTGTGAAAAGATTATTTTAAAAAAAAAATGAAGGAGATAAAATATTCACCTGAATGTAGAACAGGAATGAATCAGATGATTTTAAGGTGGACAAGGAGAGTTCATTATTTGACTGGAATTTTTAGTATCAATAAGATGATATTGAGCACTGACAACTGCTTTAAGTAGTTAATACTAAGATACTGAAAGCAGATGTCAAATGTAATAGTAATTACTTCCTGTCTGGTCTAAATTTACGTGTTCTTGTCTGAAACTGATCACTAACAGGAAACATGCTCAGGGTAGGTTGTAGAAGTTTGCATCTGTGTTAAGTAGAGGAGTTTGTGTTAAAGCTGCCTTGTGAGTAAATAGGGAAGCCGTGTTTTGATGGGAAATGAGGAGTCTCTTATAGTACGCTGCTCTTTGGGGGGTTTTGTTTTGGGGGAGGTTGTTTGTTTGTTTGGTTTTTTGCACATATACCAGCTGTGTTATCAAATCTATTCTCGGAGCACATTTTCACATCATCCAATAAAACTATAATAAACCAAAATCTATGACTGTAACTCATCCTGTCCTGAATGGCACTGGGTAAAAGCCACCGAACATTCACCCAGAACATTACACAATAAAACCTTACAGTAGTATAAAATGAACCCCATCAGTGATGGCTGCTTTTAGAAAATCAAATTCTTTAAATCAGATATAGCAGGACTCTAGAGTGTGACCAACTTCTCAATGGTGCGACTAAAAAAACAATCCTAGGTTGCACCGGTGCGACCAGCCATTCGAGTAAAAAAAAAAAGTCTCCGCAACTCTGAAAGTTTCCATGTGGTCAACAACAAACACATTATGCCCATATCGTGGTCTAAACCAATCAGAGATGGTCAGGGGCGGGACCTCTCTGATTGGCCGTGCTCCAGATACTCCTGTAGTCCTACGCGTGTGTACACTTGAAAGTGCAGGCGGATAGAGAGAGGTGAGTAGCTTGAATGAAAAGATATCGATTCATTAAACCCTGAATCGGCTTTTAAATTTAAATGTATTTTGCCAGAATAGCCAGAATCTCAGGTTAAAGCTCACAAAACTATTTGAAAACAACCACCAAACAGCTAAAAAAGCAAATGAGAGCAGATAAACGGATTCTGCACAAAGACATAAAAAAGGGGGTGGGCACCCGACGCATCAAAATCAGTGAGATGTCGGCTTTCTCACCCGACATACGTGGACATCTCTGTGTAAACTCATCTGTGTGTGTTTCTCTCAGCTCCTGTGTCCTCTGTCCTGCTGGTCTCTGAGTGTCTGTCCCAGGGAGAGAGGAGGGTGTCCTGCTCCTCTGAGGG
>VUQG01045918.1:40819-55201 GCA_015106755.1 Etia nguti
CCCCCGCTGCCTGATTGTATTCACACTGCCAAGAGCATGAGAAGGTAATATGTTTTCCTTTCAGCTCACTTCACATCTCATGTCAGAAGGCTGGAATTCTCAGAGGCTACATGGGGGGTGGGGGTGGGTGGGTGGTGGTGGTGGTGGTGGGGGGATTTAATGTTGATTTAAACACCTCGGGCAAACCATCCAGACAGCGAGGAGCTTAGGTGTGATTCATTGCCACTCTGCTCTGTTCACACCCACAGACGTCTCAGCTGAGGACCCCATGGAGGACTTTCGCCGCCGCAGACAGAACACGCTTCCTGGCCTGGGCCTGCACCAGCGTCACCTGAGGAACTCTGCCCAGAACCCGCCAGAGGAAGAGGGGGAACACGGCCCACAGAGCCCGGGACAAACGAGAGGTCCGCCCACCCGCCCGTGTAGGGCTGATTAATTACCAGCACACATAGGCCCCCCACCCCCTATAAAGAGCAGAGTCTTAATAAGCGCAGCTAATTGTCTGCTTTTGTGTCTGATGGCCACACAAAGGAGGATGACGAAGAGTGGCGTGTTTGATTGGCAGATGTAAACAGAGAGGACAGAGATGTTCATTAGGCAGCTCTGTTCTAGCTCGCACTAACGACCAGGGGTCAGAGTCCACCCTCTGTCTTCCTTCATGGGGTCAGGAAGTCATGCACAAAAGCTGAGCAATTATCTGCAACACGCAGCCGCTGAATGCTTTATAATAGCGGCTTCGTTAGTTAAGGAGGGGACTTTTAATTTCACTGTACATAGTTCCTGCTGCGACACAAACAAAGGCCCTAATTCTCTCCCTGAGATAATGACACAAACTACTTAAATATGGGTCCTCAGAGAGAGGAGTGGTTTTAAGTGCTGCTGCAAACTAAAGCTCAGAGTTTCAACTGCGAGTAAGAACCCTTCATACTGCTACAGGCAGTCTCTGATATATTTACCGATAGGTGATAGCTTTTAGTTGCCAAGTCATTAACAGCTTTAATTTGAACAAAAACCAGGGCGATTTAAATCTGGAGAAAAAAAATGCTTATATGTCCATCCAAGATTTCTCTTAATTTCCACTTATACATTATGCATTACACGCATTAGACGAGCAGATTTTTTTTATTTGAATTTTTTACACTTAAACACCTGAATTCAAAGATTAAGAAGTGTGACATGATAGTGTTGTCCAAGGATACAAGGGAGACAAAAACTTTAATCTACTTTCACCAGGAAACTTTATTAGCTAAACCTGTTGGCAGCAGCTCACTGCATTTAGGTATGTAGACGGTCAAAATGCTGATTAGGTTCAGACTGAGCGTCAAAATGGGGAAAAAAGGTGATTTAAGTAACTTTGAACGTGGCATGGTTGTTGAGTCCAGACAGGCTGCTGTGAGTATTTGAGTAACAGCTTATATACTGTGATTTTCCCACACAACCACCTCTGCCTAGTGAGGGGTATTTAGTTAGCTGAGAATGGCCAGACTGCTTCAAGCAGTAAGGAAAGTGACAGTAACTCATACCTTAGTTGTCTGCAGAGGAGCATCTCTGAGCGTACACTGTATTATAAGCAGATGGGCTACAGCAGCAGAAGACCACACTTGGTGCCACGTGACCAACATGGAAACACTGATTTATCCTACCTTGTTTTGAAAGTTCAGGCTGGAGGTGTTGGTATAATGCTTTGTGGGTTATATATATTTTTTTTTAGCAATTAATTTAAATCCACACATCATTAAACAACATTAAAATGAGTTCATTGTACTCAAATGGCCTCCACAGTCACCAGATCTAAATCCAATAAAGCACCTTTTGGAAGCAATCTTGTGACACTATTGTGTCAATGTGATCCAAAATCTCAGAGGACTGTTTGCAGCACCTTGGTGACTGTATGCAGTTAATGCAATTAAGGCAGTTCAGAAGTAAGACTGGCACAACAAACCGGTATAGGCAAGATGCAACACTTCATGTCCAATGATTGTGATTCAGATTATGAATGTGTTGCTTAGTGTATTTCTCTACAGTAATTGGACTATTCAGTGAAATCTGAGTAATTTCTAAGAGTCCTGAAGCTATGAGCTCAAAAAAGCCTCATAACTCATGAAGGACACAGGCACACATTGATCACGATCAAAAAACTAAGTCCAACCATCTCACTAACCCGGCTGTCTTCGGTCAAAACACAGAAAATCCTCAGTATCTCAGCTGCTTCTATCCAATAAAGACACATTCATTCAAAACTCTTATAAAAGCATCATCAACAATCAGCAGGAGCAGTGTAGTTTAGTGTAGTGACATGAACTCTTTACAGCCTCTTCCCAAATCTGATGCAGTTGAAGTTTATGTACACAGTTTGCTAGAATCACCACAAGAACGGTGGCTCACTGTGCTCCAGAGCTGTTATGTCTCGTGAAATTTAAATGACAGGGACACTGTGACCAAGCTAATCCACTCTTAAGAGTCCTGCAAGTGATTTATTAACATTAATAGAACTATTATTTACAACTCATAAAGTCTAAATAAGCTAAAAAGTGAAATTGAGAAAAAATATGATGATTCTAATGATTTTTTCCCCTTTTTTCTTTTAATTTGAAGGACACACAGACAACAAGAGGAAGAAGCTGTGGCTAAAGGAGGCAGAATCCAAAAAGAAAAGAGCTCCTCGACACTTCCCGTGGTTCAGTGGATTTGGTGCCTACTTTTAAACGCTTACACACACACATAGTGGTCGGCAGAAGTGCCATCCATCAATCATATGTGGCATTAGTTCATGTTCGCTTTGTATCAGGGGCCCAGCAGCCCCACTGTTGCACCACATTTCTCTCTCTGTTTATCAGCTGCAGACCTCACTTCAATGTTTTGTCCTCTTTTCTTCGAGATACATTTTAATAGCTGTTGCTGTATTTATCGCGTGGATGTACAGGGAGCGTCCAGAACTTAAATTACTCTCTTGAACTTTTCCACTGTTTGCAGCATGTTTTTTGGGGGAGTGATTTTGTGTTTGAAAGGGTTCAAGTGGAAGTAGAATTACAGTATCAAGCCTTGTTTATAAGAAGCATGAAAATTACTGCGCTAATACTGTGCAGCGTGTGAGAATAAGCGAAGGTCAAAACTATTCAGCCAATCCTTCGTTCAGCAGAGACAAGGCGGGAGGGGTAAAAGGAGAGTAAAACGAGAATGAAAGAGAAGAGTGAGCTTTATTACGGAGGGACTGACGTTTCTTGCTCACTCCCACGCAAAAACTCAATAACTCCATCCACTCTTTACCTCTGCTTCCACGTCAAAGCCAAAAGTCCTTATTAACCCCTCTCAAAGTGTTGGTTTTTTTTGTAGGACTCTTTGTATTTAGTGGATTCAGCAACATGTGGGTGTTTTTGTAAAAGATACGTCCTTGACAGATTGTTCTCATGATGACTGTGAGTGGAAAACGTCTGAGAAATGTTCATTTTTTATGGACTCTTAAAATTAAACGCTTAAAGCAAAATACGTCCTTGGAGATTGTCAGTGTTTATCCTTCTGTATCACTACCAACATCACATTATCGCAGGAAGATCTTCGCTAATTGCCAATACTGATCTGATCAGTTAATTAAGAAAAGGCTTACATGTTGTACACGCACAACTCTCAGCTCTGTGAGGTGTAGTTGAATATGTTGGCTTTACTTTAAAAAGTACACCAACTTAATGCCTCAGAAATATTGGGAACGGTACGCCTAAGATGGTGAGTTAGATTCATTTGTTTATTTTAGGTGTGCAATACAGCTAACATACACTCAGCCAGTGTAGTCCAAGTGCCGGTCTCAATCTTGAATTAACGAGGAGGACTGCCCCATGAAGGGAATTCGGCATAAAATCTGTGCCAAATCAAGCATTTGGCTCATCAATAAGATTTTCATATGAATTCTGTTGAGGCCAACAATAACAAGCACCAGTGGAAGAAGACAACTATATGCAGATGGTTGGTGTGACAGAAGAGGACACAAGGGTTAGGGTGAGATGGAGGCAGATGATCCACTGAGAAGAAGACAAAGTTCTCTGTGGAGTTTCCCTCGCGTCCACGTGAGCTCTCTGTGGCTACTTCCCACCGCCCAGAGATGTACAGTGGTTAATTGGTGACTCTAAATTGACTCTAGGTGTGAAACTGAGCGTGAATGGTTGCCTGTCTCTCTGTGTTAGCCCTGCGACAGATTGGTGACCTGTCCAGGGTGTACCCCGCCTTTCACCCTATGACAGCTGATAGGCTCCAGCCCACCAATGACACTAAATTGGATAAGTGGAAGAAGAGGGATGGATATTTCCTATAAGAAAATACCCCCGTACTGCACGACTACGACAGGGCTGCTTTGAAAGGGAACCTTATGCTCCATACTTTTATTCTTAGACTCCATTAAAGTAGTTTGTATTCAGCTTCAGGCAGTCCATCAGTTCATCCACTGCCTGAAACAAGTCATTTTAGCTCCCTTCCTGTCTCTTTACAGCTACTGAGCTGAAACTTGTTTAATATAAGCTACCGTATTTGTATATATAACAGAAAATAAGAAAAAAAATCCACTTTAACATTTGAACAGCTCTGAATGATGGTCAGAAGCTGCTAGCCAAAGCTCAGACATTTATAACAATCAAAGCGTGAACACAACTCGCTGTAAGTGGAATAAAAAGCACCGCTACTTTTTTCCCACAGCAGTCTTTTTGATATAACGCAGGTGAGCGCAGGTGTCACTAATTATCTTAATTAAAGCTCTGCACCTAAATAAAGCAGAGGCTATGGTGCTGTCATTAGCAGCAGCTGTGTTTACCTGCCATTTAATGTCAAAATGTCTGCTGTGAAAAAGGTCTATTAATGATCCAAACAGTCCCATGAGTCTTTGTGGTCATCAGTGCAGAACTGATCCTTACTCAGAAAATCAAGCACACATTAAATAAGATAAGTAGGTGGGGAAAAAAAGTACAAATAACACGCACAAGCAAGTAAACTGAAAATACCAATACACATGAAAGCTCTAATTTAAGCAGGCGCCTTGTTTGCACTAAATGTGTGGAAATTACTCCGAACACCCACAACAGTCAATACGTACACAGACGTTTTAGATGATGAAAAAAGAGCGACCACTTTTAAAGTAAAGTGCGTCACAGACTCTCTGTTTATTCGATTCTTTAATGAATGACTTTTTAAAATCGTGGTCTGTCACTCACAGTGTTCTTAGCATTAAAACACTACTGACTACAAAAACATGAAAGAAAACATCTGAAAGATTTCTATGGGAAGTATTTTTTTAAAAACCCATGTAGGCTAAATATATGACATATTACCGCCTATAATGAGCCGGGGTAAGTTGAGCTTGTGTGTCTCGGGCTACTTGGCAAATTTAAGTAAGATATTCACTCTCCTTCTAGCTCTACCCTGTCCACAAACCCCTCGGGGAAATGTTTGGCTGTTTAACAGGTAATTGCTTCACAGTGCCCAACACCTAATTGTTGTCTGGTGCTGGTCCGGTAGATTTCAGTGGGTTTATGACAGTAAGACTGACCCAAAACCCAAACTGTGATTTGAAAAACAGTAAAAATCTCGGCGGACCTGAGTGCAAATGCAAAGCTGATGATTGAGTTTTGTCGCCAAGATAGACCCTTGCACATTGCATGTACTAATTTTATCCTTATACGTACCATCAGCATATACTGCGAGTTCTTCTTTATTACATTGCCAAGACATCTAAGCTGCAGTATTTCTTTCCTATGCTATGAGCAGAGACAAAACACCCTGGATTTTCCTGTCCTGTGAGCAGAGCCCTGAAAAGAGCAGTACTCTCAGATTATTTTGAATGAGCCTGCAGTGTTTTGTATTATTCATGTGGCAGAACGCATGCACATGACCCAGCAACTCATTTGGCCCTTGTTCCCATGCAGCCAGCAGTCTCCAAGGGTTTAATTAAACAGTGTCGAAGCAGTGGCCCATCTCCCTCCATTGCCTTAAATTTCACAGCTCTCCTCCTCTCCTCCTAAAGTCATCACAAAAAACTGTGAAATCCTCCTATCGACTTCCACTCTGAGGACAGCTACCTCCCGAGGAGCGACGGCAGCGTGACAGCTCACCGTCAAGCTTCCTGTCAGTCACTCCTTTTAAAGGAAAAAGCACCCGTATGAAGCGGAGCACCTATCGACACCCATCACCAGCAGACAAACAATGTTCAAATGTGAGTATCAACACTCAATAGAGTAGGCTGAGTTAGTCTGACTGTGAAACAAGTAGAGAGATAGCTAGACAGATGCTATGAATAAAATATAAAACAAAACTGTAGCATGAAAGGATGAAAGTAATCAAAGTTATAGACTGTATAGCAATCAATAGGGTTGAGGGAGGCTCAGAAAAGAGGAAGGCTCTGTATTTGTTTCTCTTTTCTGCTGAAAGGGTAGTCCAAATTTTGAGGGAGAGAGAGGGAGGATTTTTGATGCCATTTGCCTCTTATACTAACAGAACTGTATAAAAGAAAAGAAAAAAAAATGTAAAGAGCAGTGAGATCTCTTGGTTTGAAACACAAATATATAGATTCAGTCACTTCTTGTTCTGCTATGCTCACAGTGAAACTCACAGTGTGAATTTGAAGTTCTTACCTTAAAGGAAATGTAATTTTGTTTTGGTGTCCCCTAAATTACAAGATGTTGGAGAGCAGTTAGGGTCATAACTGATGATAACTTAGGCCTCAGAGGCTTATCTGGTTTATGTAGTTTCTGTCAATATATATGTATCAATCTGAGTTTTAGAAGAAAAATACAACACACCCTATTTCAGGTCAGAGTGAGACAATTTTTAAGCTGTCTCTAGTCAGATTTGACTGGTGATTCTGTACATTCAGTTTATGTGTATACTCACTGGTCCTTAGGTTGATAGTATAGGGCTGGATACTTCTTTTGGCTTCAGAGCTGCCTTAATTCTTTGTGGCACAGATTCAACGAGGTGCTTGGAGACAATCCTCAGAGATTCATCAGCTGCACAGACCACAATGCGAATCTCCTGTTACACCACATCCCAAAGGTACTCCGTTGGATTGAAATCTGGTGACTGTGTAGGCCGTTTGAGTACAGCGAACTCATTGTTCTACACCGCAGTCTGTGATTATTTGAGCTTCGTGGCATGTTGAGTTATTCGGTTGGAAGCAGCCATCAGAAGAAAGGTACAATGTAACCATTAGGCGGTGAACACGGTCAGAAAGAATACTCAGGTAGGCTGTGCCATTTAAATGATGTTCAGCTGTTGTTCAGGGGCCTAAAGTATGCCAGGAGAATATATGCCCCACACAACTGCACAGCCTGAACCATTGATACAAAGCAGGATGGATCTTTGCTTTCATGCTGTTTAACCTAACATCCAAGTGTCACAGCAGAAATCAAGACTCATCAGACCAGGCAACATTTTTCCAATCTTCAGTTGTACAGTTTTGGTGAGCCTGGGCAAACTGTAGCCTTAGTTTCAAGACTGGAAACCGATGTGGTGTTCTGCTGTAGCCCATTGGCTTCGAGGTTGGACATGGAGATGCTCTTCTGTATATCTTTGTTGTAACGAGCGCTTATTTGAGTTACTGTTGTCTCCTTCCTATCAGCTCGAAGCATTCAGACCTCTGTCATCAACAAGGCGTTTTCACTGAATATTTTCCCTTTTTCTCTGTAAACCCTAGAGATGGATGTGTGGGGAGATCCAGTAGATCAGCAGTTCTTGAAATATTCAGACTAGCCTCTCTTTGTCACAGCCTCGGTTGCAGCCATGTGATTGGCGAACGGTTGAGCAGGTGCAGCTAACAAAGTGGTCTGTGAGTGTAACTGTCCAAATAACTGCCTGAACGCAATATTTAGTTGGCTTCCCAATTAGGTTGGTAACATTTTCTTTTTCCAGAGGTCCATACAGACTTAGATAAAATGGATGGATTCAAAGCAGCCTGTTATAAATTCATCAGAATATAAGCCTCACCGTTAGAGCACATGCCTGTATCAAAGAAAGAAGAGGATAATAATATTGACTGATAATAATTATGAACAAATACATGCTGATATTTATGAATATCTTCATATGTCAGTCAAGAGCTGCAAGGTGCTTTAGTTCGTGAAAGAAAGGGGTTAGTTAGTTAAACAGCAGTGCAGGTTCATTACAATCCAGATTCATTAACATAATGCAACCTTTAACTGATTTATTGGGGATTGTTTCTTTTCCTTTGAGGACGGTAAGGTCTTGATTGAGGTGGTGTTGCAGGCCTGCTCCAGCTCTCACGTTGTATTTCGTCCATGCGTTTTGCAGAAGAACTTTCATGCAGGTGGGTGCTACGTGTCAAAGTTACATCCGCAAGAATGCCAGGGTCCAAGGTTTCAAAGCAGAACATTGCTTTTCATTTCAAATGTCAGAACAAAAAATGTAGCCAATAAAGACAGCGGGTTACGTAGAGCAAACTTTGTGATTAAAACTCAAAGCCTGCATCTTCCATATTAAACCCCCCCCAAACAAACAAGAAAACAAAGCGGAGAAGTGTAATGTTCAGCCACTTAGCGTCGATGGCTCTTTATTGTTTTTATAGACTAATAAAAAAATGCTGCAGTCATTCAAACAGGAGGTCATGTCTGCAGCAAATGCACAGCGTGGTTAAAATTAATAAATGCAATTCGGTTTATAACGGCTCTTGATTGGATTAAATCAGCATGAAACTGAATTAACCCTGAAACACAGATGTTTTTTTAAATTTTATTTTATTTTTTATACCACCGGCGCCTAATTGGTTTGGTGCAGAAATTGCTAATAAATCCTTGTGCATCAAACAAGCTTTGAACAGTCGTCACCGCAGAGAGAATTTGTTACTCATCTGCTCGTCAGAGGGCTTTTGTCGCCCCTCAAGGACTCAAGACTTTTAGTGAATAATGACAAAAGAAGCAGGACGAAGGAAGATTTTTTAAAAACAATTTTCAAAATCTTGCCTAATGGCACTGGAAAGAGGAAAAAAAAATCTGCAAAAGTGAAACAAAAAACAAAACAAAAACACCCCACCTGAGTGCAGCTGTCAGACGGGGATTTGGGTGGAGCTAAAATGTAGAGGATGTTTTTTTAGGGGCGTATTCAGCAGATTATAATGAGCATCCATTTAGTAAAGTGGCAAAGAGAGGAGATTCACACCTCCACTCACGATAATGGCTTTGCACACAATTTGTATAGCATGATACATTTTTTTCTAAATGTCAAATGAATAACTGTGTCACATAATTTAACTTAAATCTGTAGACATTTGTTTTTTTTGAGTGCATTTTGCAAGCACCTTTTTTTCTGAGACTCAGCCAACTGCAGCATAATACATCTCTAAATTCTTCATTGATTGATTCTTTGTGTCTTGTTTGTGTGCATTTGCTTGTGCTGATGATTATTGCATTAGTGGTGTTAATACTGTTTGTCTTGGGAATGGAGAAGGGATTTATGTGAGTCCAAACAAAAGCCCCAAGGTTTTGTGTTTGTGGACTACTTGGACCGTAATCAGCGCAAATCCAGCACGGGTAAGGCCATTTTTATGACTGCAGTGCAGCAAACGACAGCCTGCAAGAACTCTGACTGTGGCAGTAAAGTACAGTTGTCATCTGACTCAGGTGGCATCTTTGTCGACAGCAACAGAAATCTCTCTGGACATTCTTCGTGTCACTTTATCCCAGGATAATGGAGCTCAGTGTGGAACAGGAGGTACAGTATGTACTGTTGGAGGGTCAGAGCTCGGAAGACACTCGGAAAAAGAAGTTTAGATTTCCTTGAGCTACAGTATCAGTTTAAATGAGGAATGAAAGTGTCACCAAAGTACAAGAATTACTGTTTCCCCTCCCCTCCAGCCGGTTACAGCAGATGGCTGCTCTTCCCTGACCCTGCTTCTGCTGAAGGTTTCTTCCTGTTAAAAGTTTTTCCTTCCCACTTTTGCCAAAGGCTTCCTCATAGGAGGATATGTAATTTACTGGTTTTCTCTTTAGTATTGAATAATCTATAGCTTTCATATAAAGCACCTTGAGGTGAAATTTTTTGTGATTTGATGCTATATAAATATCATTGAATTAAAATATGTATCTGAC
This sequence comes from Etia nguti, assembly GCA_015106755.1. NCBI lineage: Eukaryota > Metazoa > Chordata > Actinopteri > Cichliformes > Cichlidae > Etia > Etia nguti. Next base: position 50,896 of record VUQG01045918.1, read on the forward strand.
TCACCACAATAGGGGTGAATTTTATTGTAATGCATATTTTTGCTGTAGGTTACAACTCACTTATCTTGGCACCCCTCTGCATCCATAAACTGGCCTCATTGAAATTAATGAAGGGCCTGAGCAGGTTTAAAATTGGCCTAAATTTATCCAAAGAGCAAGGGCAGTGGAAGAAAGGGGCAAAGGACTGCTTTAAATCTCTGTTACACATTCCTATTTAGTTGTCATTCACAAGGCAAGAGGTCCAAGGTATCAAAAAAAAAAGATTAAAAAAAGCAGTGCAGTGCAGTTCTTTTGTTGATTCGAATTAAAGTTCATGAAATATGTGTCTCATTCTTATTTTATATCTTCGCATTGTTTTGTTTTTGTACCATTAACCAATATGAGATTAAATTACAGCACTGCATTTTTTTTCTTTAAGGCATTTTGCACGCAATTGAGATATTTCTGTCACAAAACTTTCATTCATTACAGCAGAAGCAGAATACAATACAAGTTTGGCATCTATGGTCCCCATCACTTTCTGCAAATTGGGGAGTGATAGGTAATTATCCCCCTGATGCTTAGGGGTGGATTCTGGGGTGCCTGAGGTGTTGGAACAGCAGGCAGCGATGCATCACAGAAGCAGCACTGATGTGTTAGAGGGAAAAACTCTGCAACCATGAGACTGAAAGGGTGTATTTGGTATCTGACAGGTTAGGATAAAGCATGACAGGATATCCATATAGACCTAAAGTGAGTGGTTAAACTCAGGGCGTTGAACTGTCATGTTAGTGAGTTGGTGTTCATGGCATTGTTAATTTTGGACCTAACCACATGTCTCACATGTAATCCATTGTACTTAACCCCTAAGAGTTCCTTTGCATGCTAGCCTTCCTCTATAAATCTGTACAGTAGTGAATGCTAATATCAATGTGCAAGCATGCTCATTGTGACAATAGAACAAGATATAGAAGAAGAAAAAGATTAGTTTTCCAAGTATTTAACCAATCATTTTAACCAAATAATAACATGATAGATTGGTAACCTGTCCAAGATCTTGCCCTTGGACTTTGGGATGGGCTCAAGCCTCCCTGTGACTCGAAATTCGATAAACACTAAAGAAGATGGATTGATTTTGACCTAATGTTAGTACTAAGTTACCAGTTCCATAGAGCGGCTGCTCTATAGACCTTAAATATCTTTAGAACATTTTTAAGCAATTGTTTTTAATAACTGGTAAGATATTTCACTTCAAGTTCATGGTGGGCGTAGATGAAAAGTCAGGATTACCAGTGTTAGTGGCATGCAAAAATGTCGACACAGAATTTCATTGCAAACCACCTGAAACTTCAGTAAGAATGTCAAAAATGCCAACCCAGATTAGAAAACAAAACTTTCATGTATTCAATAGTTGCACAGAAAATTAACGCCTGCCTCACAGGATTTCCTTCATTTCTTTAGTTTTTAAAAAAATATTTCCTGAGTACTTTCTTTGGTTAGTCTTGGATCTATCTACTTTTCCCTCCCCCCAGGGACTGCATGATATCACCTGTTTGTTGATGACAACGATCATCCCATCCTGTGTTGGCTCCAACACACCCGCCCCCACTTCAAACCATCTCTAACTCCTTGTCTTCTTCACCTTTATCGTCTATCAATTCTTGTTTGATGGATTTCCAGAAATGTATCACTCAGTGCGATCACAAGGAAAGAAGTGCAGCTTAAAATGAAATCCTACAGCTGACGCTATGAGAAAAGGTGCGCCAAAGGAAATGCAGTCAAAATCCTTCCTGAAATGCAGTCGTTGTTGCTTTTACCTTCACGCCAGCGAAGAGAAGAGGTCTCTTCTCTCAAATGTTAGATTCTGTTTGAGACAGAGTAAAACAACAGCATGCTGATTGGATCCAGAAAAAGTATAGGTTCAGACTGTGAGACAAAAATATGGATGAATACTGTAAAGGCTACTTTAATGACAAAAAACAGTCCCCTCCTGCTGTGCGCAATCAGCACATGCTTGTAAGTAAGTAAACATACACGGGGTGAGACGATGAAATGAGAAAGGATGTGTAAGTTACTTTTAGTTACGTCTGAAATAAGGCGGAAATTTACACATTGTATACGGAGGCTGTTGTTATAGCTATTGGATTTAAACTTTAAAAAAAAGGAATTATTTATGGCTTTTGGATTCTACAGTTTGAGAATGTACTGAACATCACACAGAATAGACACAGACAGGCTTTTATCTGCAGTTTGTACCTCAAAGGAGTGTTCAGCCTGACAGGCAAAAAATAGCTGTGATGGAGGATTTTTTGTTCATATACCACTATCTCACGAGAGTAAAATCCAATATTTTACTCTATAAAAGAAATAAAAATTGCTCAAGTATTGAACTTATTGTTCAGTTATATTTATCTCTTCTAGTAAAAGGCAGCCCTTTTATTCAGTGATTCCCAAAGTGTAACTAAGCTACAGGGACTACTTACACGTCAGTCAGGATGTATTTAACTGCTGTGTTTAAAAAAAAAAGAGAGAATAAGTGCACATAAGTATGTTTACATTGTAAGCAATGGCTAAGAAGTATAAATACAAACAACAATAAATAAGTACTGTTGAAACAGTGGATAAAAATGGTTCAGAGGGCTTGCTAAAAGCATGGTTAACAGATGCAGAAGCTGCTGACTTTGTTGGGTTGCCAACGGCATGGATAAACGAAAATCAACAGCTAGCTAAAGTTAGGATTGAAAAGTCAGAAGTTATTAGCAAACAGTATGGCTAGCAGCTAAATCAGTTAGCTAAAACTATTGAAAAAAGACTGGAATAGATAAAGAAAATATGTTCAGACAGGCCTCGAGATCGACTGTTGACCCCCTGGTATCTTTGGGAAAGATGCGTATTCACTAGCCAGCTGGTGAGTGGTTCCTGGAAGGTGATGGCTGTTGCAGGGTAAAAATATTCACTAATTAACCTCGGGGAGGTAGCAAAAGTTGAAAAAGTACAACAGAAACAATAAATGGAAACTCATTGACTTCAAGGTAAAAGTTGTGCCTTCCCAGACAGCACAGCAATGTATTTCAGACCTACATGCTCTGTGTATGTAGTGGTAGGTGCTATGTAGCGCAGATGTGTGTTTGCTCAGTGGGCAGAATACAATCTACCTCTCTTTGCACCATCCACACAGAGAGGGTTTCAGTGGCGTTAATGTAGCTGTCAAGATATCAGGGCACCGTTGCTAACCTCTGCGTCACCAATGTTTTTTTCTCTGTCTGCAGCTCCATCTAGAGAGGCAATAGGTAATGCAGATATTTTTCTGCCGAAAAGATATAGCATCGATGTAGCTTACTGCAAATATAACCCCTGAACATTTCTATAGTTACATGCTGAAATTCAGCGTACAACACACATCTGCACCATATACAACTTTCCAGTGGGGTCACTGACTGCTTTCTAGGCGTGCGCTGGGCTTTAGCAACTTATTTCACAAATAATTGCAAGCAACTACTTGTCAATCAGTTGGGGGATACATTTGCCCAACATGACTGGTGCTTGCTAGATAGTTGCCAACTGGTCTCTAGGCCTATTTGATTGGAGGGTTTAGAGCAAAAATAATGGATAAACTGTGGATGGTTTGTGATTAATAAATATAATGAGCGGCTGCTAAATTAAGACAGTATAAAAGACAAAGACGTAAATTCAGCTGCCTGGGTTGGGACACCTGTCAATCATTTTGGCCATACTCATAACTCCAGTATCCAGGTTGATCAGTTCTAGGATGACGTGGCACCCCTGAGAGGGAATGGCCACATTAATATTATTTTGTGTAAAACAGTTGTGCTATGGGACATTTTTCATTACTATATGTATTTATTTTCAGTTCTTTAAAAGAATAGGAATCCATGTAAAAGGGAGTCATTTTATGTTAGAAAGCAGTGAGGGCGGAACATTGGTGGTTGCTCCAGGTTTTCAGGGTGCAGTAAGTGGGGCCCACCTTTCGCTGCTTCCTCAGACACGTTCTGGAGGAAAACAGAGACGCATTGTGTCTTCCTTACAGACTCTTCACCTGCTTTTACAGGTCGGTAAATGGTGTTCGTACCAAAAATGTTGTTTATTGTTACCATGGTTACCCACTTTAATTGTAAATGAGAGAGTTTAAGGCGGTCGCCTGAGTTATTTATATGTAAACACGGGAGAAACCAGAGGAATGTCCCGCGCGGCCGCATCGCGGGCCCGCCCGTTAGGTGAAGCGCTCGTGAAGCAGAGTCAGTGCGCTTCTACACTCTTTGCAAACTTGTTGTAATGCTCCAATCAAATCAGTTCTGTGAGATGTGAA
>VUQG01045918.1:55221-72096 GCA_015106755.1 Etia nguti
AGGGAGTCATTTTATGTTAGAAAGCAGTGAGGGTGGAACATTGGTGGTTGCTCCAGGTTTTCAGGGTGCAGTAGGTGGGGCCCACCTTTCACTGCTTCCTCAGACACGTTCTGGAGGAAAACAGAGACGCATGTGTCTTCCTTACTCCGCTCTCCACCTGCTTTTACAGGTAACATATTTGTCAGCGTGGTCTTCATCCTTGGGACCCGTAACAATGACATGTATTTTAAAATGAATTCAGACACTTTAAACATATGTTAAATCCATCTGACAGTACTTTGGCGATATGTTAGATGAAAAAACTTTGGGATCACTCCATTAGTTATCTGCCAGAACAGAGAACATGTAAAATGGACTCCTTTATGGATGTTTTAAACATTTTGTGTGTACCTTTCTTCATTTTCTAAAGGAAATGGGATCCCAGCCTTTAGAAAAATAGTGAGATTACTCAAAAGTGGAGAGGAAGACATCAGCTTGATGTATTATCAAACTGAATATTATCAGAGCATTTGGACCTGCTTAGAGTATGTCCCTTTGAAGTGAAGATCAGGCCTATCTGACATCAGATGATGGTGGAAGCGCTCTTTGAAAAATGATGCCTGATTACAGTGAAGCAGGTGAACAAACATCCCACACTTTTGGATCATTTACATGTGAGAGGAGTCTATTGTAAATCAACACCATCATCATTATGTTGCATGTGGGCAGCATAAGAGACATTTGTAACAAAGTAGAAAAGACACAAAGACTTTTTAAAAAAAAAAAATGTGCATGCACTGAATGAAAATAAGACAGGTCTTTTTTAGCTGGGCTAATCAAATAAGATCACCTTTTCCTCAGAGACTAACTATATAATGACTACACAATGTCTGTGGAACAAAGACAATTGTGTGTTTACATGAGTACATCAGGCAGTTAGCATACAGCCAGTGCATGCATGTTCACATAAGGTTTGTGAACATGAGAGAGACCTGAACTCCTCCACTTGGGGCAGCAACTTGGGCTTGGAGGTGCAATGAAGCTGCAAATGAAGGACCAGTGTGAGGAGAAGTGAAGCCAACAGAATCACATCATCTGCAAAAGTCAAGACTTGACCCTGAGGCCACCAAACCAGACACCCTCCACCCTTGACTACTATAAATTTTGTCAATAAAAGTTATTGAACAGAATTGGTGGTAGAATCCAGTGCTAACTGGGAATATGTCTGAATTACTGATGGCGTTGCAGACCGTCACCAAGCAAGCAATATATTATTCTCTGTCAAGATGAACCCACACTGATTCAGTAATGCTGAGCTTCAGGCTCTGGGGAGGCCAATCCATGACTGATAGTTTTCCATTGTGTGTTTTTCTATCTAGAGTATGCTTTTACTGAATTGGTGGTGTGTTTGGAATCCCTGTTGTGCTGAAAAATAAATCTGTTGCCAATCAGATGCTTTAAAATATGACTGTACTTTTCTGTGTTCACAATTCCATTAACTTTGATCCCCAACACCATTGGCCGAAATGCAGACCCAGAGCACGACAGAGAGTCCACCGAGTTTTAAAGACGACTGTAGAGATTCAGTGTTGTACATTTATCCTGACCTCCTCCATATATATCAACAATTATTTGAACAATAAATGTCAAATCTGGATTTATCATACCATAAGACATGTTGCCATTGATTTTCAGTCCAGTCCATACCTCAGCCTTTTCGCTCTGTTTCCCCTTCCCTAAGAATGGTTTCCTGACAGCCGCCTTGCTGGAATCACCTTGTTAGTACAAAAATACAATTTTATGCCCATCAAATTGTGTTATCTTTGCCAGTGTTCATAGATTGAACTAAATAAATGGTAACAAATTGTGTTTTTGTGACAGACTGCTACTATTGCTCAAGTTTGGGTCCTTGGAAGCAAAAAAATAAAGAAACGTGAGGTGGCTCGAGACATTTTGCACAGCACTGTGCTGTAACTACCACAACTACTGCACTGAAAGATCAGAAAATGCTTCTAAAACACCATCACGTAATACTTCACTTTATCAGAAGATCACAGAGGATTTTAATATTACTTTTTCACACATATAAGTTTTACAAACACACCCCAGTCTCACCGGCTGCACAAGGAAATGCTTCATCATGCTTTCCCAGTGCCCTCCCCTTTCATTGGCTAAATTTTGATCAGGCATCAAAGTTCCTGATTGGCTGCTGTGGTGGTGGAGAGTTGTTGCTGTTGCTAGGATCCTGTTGCTAGGACAGTTGCCATCGCAGAGGCTCAGCAGGAAACATGTAATGAATCATGGATGGTTGATTTTTCTCTAAGCACCCTAATTTGTGATGCAGATGAGCCCAAAGCTTGCCTCCCCCGACTCCACCTCTCAAATGCGTACCCACCCACCCTCGCTCCCCCACCTCTGGTTGGGTTCATAAAAAAAACAAAAAAAAAACAAGTTTGGGTTTCAAGGGCTGACATTTGAGGTTGCCATAGTGGGGTTGTGGAATACTGATGTCAATTCTCATGCAAAAACAAAGGGTCAAAGGTCATTACCAGTTTATTTGTCGAAGGAAAGCCAGAAGGGAGACCACTGACGACCCCGCCTGACCCCCGAGATTATTCTTGAAGCTGTGACTTGCTGTGGAGTTTGGACAGGCTCCTGAAAATGGGGGAGACAAGTGCAAACAGCTGACGTGTTAACTACAACACACAGAGCGCAACTTGGCCGCTGTTTCGATGCATCACGTCGTTTTAATTGCAGTCAGAATAATAAGAGAAACGCAGCTAAAGTGTGCAGCCAAAGACTCCACAGAAAACTGTGATTTACTTTTCTGCTGTTCACATTTTTCACGCGGCTGTTATTATTCTACACTCCACAGTATGTTTTGCTTTTGAAACTCTTGAAAAAGCCTCGTTAAGATTTACCAAAAGGTCATCCATCGTGGTGCAAATGCGCCGCTGTGACTTAACAATCGCTGTGGGCATTTTTAATATCATGCTATTAGACTGTGCAGAGGGTATACAGGCCTGTGTTTAGCAGACAACGCGGGGAGGGTATTTCAACCCCCAACTGAACCGTAGCTTGCTTGACTTATTTATTCCTGTCCTGTAAAAAGAGTGCAGCTGTTTCATATAAAGTGGCAAACAGTTAAACTATTCACACGAAACACTTCTCGTATAGACGATGAACATTATCCACAGAGGGTAAGACAGTGTAAAAAGTGGTAATTACCGACAACAGATGACAGACAATATGGGCCTGCTGCTTTAATGGTACACAGCAGAAATGCTGCAATGAGCAGCTACAGTGACTCTGCTGTATGTAAACATCTTGTGTTGTTCACCACTGTGGATTTTCCTTCTACTGGAGCAATATTTTCTTTGATGTAATTATATTTTATATTTCAGGCTCCGCTCCTCATCCTGCATCCTGCTGCTCCGCCACTAAACTTAAGTCCTTCGGGTACTCTCTTCACATCTGACTGCTATTTGTTTTTTTTTGTGTTTTTTTGCTTTCTTCCCTTTTTATCTTCTTTCTGACAACACATTTAGCCTCTATGAAGCCTCCTTGTCAAACAACACTTTAAAATACCAAACAACATCACTACCTCTATATTTTCCATCTTTGGCCTTTTAATTAACCCCTTCCCTTTATGCAAAAGTGTCTCCCTTGACAGTCTTGTTCCCAAGACTCAGTTTTCCTACCCTCTGCCCTCATCTTTCCTCACGTCATGTCACTGAAGGGATCCTTTAGAATCTAGTTGTATACTCGATGCTAATACCTTCTGACACATTTGTTCGCCGTCTCTTTATCATTAATAATTATGCAAAGGAGATGCGTCCTCAGCCGAGCAAAAGAAAGCAATCTTAGTATGCAAATGGTTAAGGTCCCTGCGGAGTGTAGCGATTAGATGTGTGTTGATAAACTCACTTATGATGAGTGACAGTGAGCAGGATTGAAGTCGTGCTGGTCATCACCGCCGCAGACACTGATAAAAAAAAAATAAAAAAAATAAAGCACTGCAGCCAAATGCCAGGGTATCCCCTGATGTATGATGGGACAGGGATTAAACTGTGTAAAATGTCATTGTGGCTGCTGTACATCCATTAAAAGCCACAGAGAAGGAAACAATGAGGGCAATAAAAGGAGATTTGCTTCCTGATTGTCTTTGCATTTTCTACTCAGGCAGACGTTGACTGTGACTGTTCACCTTCATCTCAAAACCTTTCCCCAAATCTCTTTAAATGTCACGACTGGACCGTGAATCCTTTAAAGCACCCATCTGCCCCTGTTACACCTGGACTGGGTTGCACGAGCAATTTGTGAATCTTTCACTTAACGCATTTGATTTTGGTAACAAATGAAGCCAAACGTGCAAAAGTGCAGAAAACTGTGACCACTTGAAGCTGACGCCAAAAGTGAATAAGTCCCTATAGACCCTCATGTTGAAAAGTCTAGATTTACAGTGGAGATAAACATGTTTACAGCCCCCACCCCCGTCTGCCCATAACAACTATGCAGGGTTGATTTCTTTTTATAACTTACTAGTTCAAGTTTTATTGAGGCCTAAGGATAACTTGTTTTATAAAGACTTGTGTCTATGTAGGTTCCCAGTCATCCAGGTCATGGTAGTCATAGGTGCTTGAATTGATGGCAACTGGAATTTTCAACTGGAAATTTCAGGAGAATTTCTGGAGAAACCTCTGTGCACAAGGGACAAGGCTGAAAATCTTTATTGGCTGGACTGTCTGGACCCTCATGTGGCGCTACACTAAAAACAGGCACAACTCTGTCATGGAAATCACTGCAGGGGCTCAGAAACACTGCCTGTGAACACATGTCACTGTGCCACCCGCAAATGCAGGTTAAAGCTCTATCATGCAAGCAGAAGTCACATGTGAAGGTGAGCTGTCTTCTCTGAGCTAAAAGCTCATTTAAAATGGACTGAGGGAAAATGGAAAACTGTTCCTTGGTCTGAAGATCTGAAATTGTTTTTGGGAAAACATGGACCTCTGGACCAAACCATCGAGCTTGTTATTCATGCTTCATACTTCAAAAGTCGGCATCTCTGACGTATGAGGGTGTATTAGTGCTGTATTTGGCAGCCTGCACATCTGAAAAGGCATCATCATTACAGAAAGATATATGCAGATTTTAGAGCAATATATGCTCCCATTAGAAGATGTTTTTTTTAAGGTAAGGCCTTGCATATTTCAGCAGCAAAATGCTAAACTGCATGTTTATTACAGTATGGTAATAAGTATAGTAGGAGAGAACTGGCCTTCCTGCAGTCCCTTTTACCAACTCTAAACTGTCCTAATATTTTTGAAATGCATTACTACCATTTAATTCAAAATGAGCTCATAATTTTCATTAAGTAGTATCATGTCACTGATTAATCGTTTGATGTTTTCTCTGTTCTCTTGTGAATAAAATATGGGTTTATGAAACCATTGAGTTCTGTTTTTGTTTAATTTGTTTACATTTTACAAAACGTCCAAACTTTTTTGGAATCGGGTTTATTAACAAAAACTTTTCCAGAATTGTATTCTCTTAAACTTCAGATCTCCTGTACGATATTACTGAAGGAAAAATAAAGACCTAGTTGGATAGTGCTCACCAAATGATGAAGCCTCTGAGATGAAAAGTCAACACAAACCAACAAAAGAAGTTCGGTCACCTTCCCCTCAAGTGCTTACGACTTTAGGCTTAGGCTTAGGAGCCTTAAAGTTATGCATTACTGGAGTTTATTCACTTCAGCTTCATGCAATTATCGAACTTTACCTCTCAAATGCGTTTGTGGTGTAGCCATCTTCTTTAACGTTTGTAATGCAATTATCTGACAAACAAAATCACTCACACTGCAGTTATTTCACTAACAGCACATCCAAGAAGCCTGCGGTCCGTTTTTGGCACGTGAATGATACTTGGCATGTATGTGGATGCACCTTTCTAACCAAGTTTGCAAGTACTACCTGATAACTTAAGCCCCTTTTCCATTAATACCTACTCAGATCGACTTGGCACGGTTAGCCACGGTTTTCCATTAGGTCATAGTACCTGGTACCAGGTACTTTTTTAGTACTTGCTCGCCCAGGGTTCCAAGCGATCCGAGCAGGTAGTACTGGATTGTAATGGAAAACCAGTTGATCTGAGTCGAGTCGTGGCGATCAGTGGCGAGTCGATCCGAGTAGGTACTAATGAAAAAGGGGCTTTAGCACTCCTTGTAAATTAATGAGTCATTGCACAGTCTCACCCTGATAACATACGTGGTTAAGAAAACAGATGGATGACATTTAATAAGTCAGATTGCATCATTATAACCCAATAAAGATAGAGGAGTTCAAAACAAAACAAAACATATTTCTTTAAAGATTTAGCCTGAAGCTACAGCTAATTGTGCAGTGTTAAGATGTAATAAAATCAGATGTTTCCATCTCACTTTATGTGTATTGCTGCCAAACATCACACTTAATAAGGTTTTTAGCATTCATATAAAATAAAAAAAAAGCTTGTGTGGCTCGGTGGGGGTCCACATTTTAGACCACAAGTTAGTGCATTTGTTAACTATTGGTGCAAGATGAGTTTTCTTAGGATCAGCATTTTGAGGACCAGCAAAAGTAGAAGAGGAGAGTCACAAGCCGGCAGTGCCAAGTTAAAAAGCTTGTTTGTTTTTTAAGAAGATCAAAGGTATTGAGGCCTTGGACAGACATGAGAAGAACAGCCTCTGCAATCTGCTCTCCATTCACTCCCAACAACACCAGCAAAGAAAAACAAGGCTTTTCTCTTTGGAAAAATCCTGGAAAGCATCCCAGACAGTGTTTCAAACAAGCAAACGCTCTGGGACTTCCCAACCCGTCTCCACGGGGAAATGACATGTTTGTCAGCATGTTGTCTGCTATCACTCAAAAGTCCAGTAATCTGCAGGTGTGGTTTTTGGAGTCAGGAAAGCTAAATTAGCTTCCAAGCCTTGCACCCCAAAACCGATATTTTAAAAAAAGTGCTCCCTTAATATCCTTTTGTCCATTGAGCCCATCAGAGCTAATATAACAAGTCCGAACTTCAAAGCATCCGATGCAGCCGTTCCCAATACATTTCTGTAACTTCTGAGTTTGGATTTGCATCACTACCACTTAGGCTGGCAAGTATTTCATTTTAACCGTTCATCTAGCGTGCTCATTTTCATGCAGTCATCAGCTTTACTCTTTACAAATAAAGAAGCATCTTGATGCACGTGGTAGAGGCGGAGATCGATGCAGGTATCGATCATATCAATGCCAACGCACGTAATGGTACTGGATCGATACTTTCTCTCTTCTAAGTTCAGCATGTAGCTCCCTAAATTGTGTTAAATTAATTATTATTATGGAAATGAAAAAATCTACCACAAACATGCAATGTGACAGTCATGTTGACTTTATTTACAGCACACTTAAAACAGAAGCCAACCCAAAGTGCTTCAGAGACAGACACATTTACATTTCAGTTTCAAAATACGCAAAAAGCTGAAAGATGTGTTTTTGCTGTATTAAGTAATTATTGTGGAAAGTAAATATTACACTGATTTAGTGGTCATTAAAATGTGTTCAGAATTTGCAAAGTGACGATGATTTATCTTATAAATCATGACACACACACATAAGCTGCATTTATGAGTTAAATGTATCAGTATCAGCAATACTGGCCCTGTATTTACTTGGTATCATATTAAGACTAAAATTTGCAGCATCACAGAGGACTAGCATGCGGGGCACCAAACTAGCTGATCTTTATTTTTAAAAACAATATCTATATATACTTTTTTGGCCACTTGGGGCAACAAATCAAGTAAATCAAGTGAAGAAGCACCCCCAGTCCTGGGAAATAGACAGCACATGGAAATATTCCTTGTTTTAATTAGCGAGCATGGTGGTACCAAAATAAGAAAAATAACTGAAATATACTCATTGACAGCTAAAAATATAGCTACACAGACAACATATTAGCATATTTTTACCTTTTTTGGCGGCCTGCTCATCTATTGGCTGTAATTTTGTTCTTCACCATCTCTTGAAAAAACATTTGACTTTTGTGCTGTTAGTCTGCTGGTTTCTAACCTCTTGTGTTAAATTTGATGGCAGGTACATAATTGTATTTGAGTCCATACTAGTTACAATGTGTGAAAATGAAATAGTTAAGCCTTTGAATTATGACAAGTAGAAAGATGCTTTCAAAGCTCTTCAGAGCTGAGGGAAAAATCCAGATGTACTGTTCAAAATAATTGGTAAGACTTAAACGTGAGGCCTTAATTTGCTGTTTTATTTAACTGATGCTATGAGAGGCAACATATTGACTAAGAAATGTTTTTGTTTATGTGCTCACTTTGAATTTGACATTAGCAACACATTTATAAGTTTGAGAAAGAGACAACAGAAGACTGGGCGTCTTTATAATGAATAAATAAAAGCACAACTACTGGAACAGATCAGAGCTAATTAAGTGTAACTGGAAACAGGTCAGTAACATGATCGGGACGGAGGGGTTCACCACTCTTGGTCGGATTTTCTTACTTTTATCCTTCTTTTTCAACTACAGCTGTACATGTTTAGCACTTACTTTCATGTACTTACTTCTTAAGTATTCCCTTATTTATTTGTATCCATTCCATCTTCCGTACAGGACTTTGGTCATTGGTTTTTAAATGTATGTTGAGTGTCAGTGTCTCAAGTTTCACCACCATCCATGGGCTCGGCTTCTTATACATTGGTGACAGATGTGCTAAAGTTAGCTACAGGTCCTGCGACAGATTTAGCTTTCAGGCTATCAAATGGAGAACATGCTTCTTCTAGTCATACTTTGTGTTTGACCAGGTGTTTCCTAGCATCTATTGATTTAGTGTAAACCAGTGCTTAGTAGCAAAGAGGTAATTTATCTCGTACCTTAGAAAGTAGCGCATTCGGTAGCCAAGCCTAATCACCAGTGCAAGGAACTGTGACATCTGTGACGAGACCATTAATGCTGAAGGATGAATAAGCTTGCTTGCAATATTTCCCCCCATCCAAAATGATGTCTTTGTTTCAGTGAATATACATCCATCCATCCACCCATCGGTTTTCTTATCCCACTTATCCTGACCCTATCTCTAAGGAAGAGGCCAGCCACCCTTTGTGAGAAAGCTCATTTCCATCACTTGTACCTGTTTCTGCAGGTTCTTCCAGTGTTTTGGGAAACAGGGACCTATAAAAATGTTAATTATGGCCATTTCTGTGTCTGTGGAAATAGAAAAGTGAGCCAGGCTTACTGCTTATTCTTACCACAATCATACCACCCTTGTGTAATCCTTCTTTGTAAAATTATTTTCTGACTGAACATAATGTATGCATATCTAGTATATCAATTATGTATAAAAGTCCCACAAAAAAGTAGCTCTGTGTTGGGAATAGAACTATCCAAAGAGAAACTGATGGTAGGACTTGCATTATCTTATAAAACCCCATCAAGTGTGTCAGAAGCGCTGAGAGCCAGCAGTGATTACAATAAACCATAGAGACATCATCAAAGAGTGGGCAGGAGCTGTAAGACTTGCTGAGGTCCGTGGCTGAAAAGGCCTACTCGACGTTGTTGGCGGTGTAGAGGCCCCTCCGAAGGACCGGCGCTCTGTTTTAATCTGCTCGTTTCAGGACTGAGTGATTCATCGGCTTTGAGATGGCTTCACTTCAAAAGTCTCTCCTACAATATGTGTTTCCTCATTTCATGCCTGTGACTTTTCACTTTTGTGTCATTCCTGCAGTTCGCCTTCCATCTTTTCTCTTTATTTTAATTTAGTGTCTTGCCAGGGCGGGTATGCGAGTTTTTTCTGGTGGCATCAAGATTACACAGTCATTTGCCTACTTTACATACATTTATATCCCTGTGATATGCCAGCACTCTTTTACAACAGCCAGATATGCTGATTTTGACGGATCTCACTCCAAAGACTTATCCGAGCTTAAGCAGCAATTTAGAAATCCCTAAATTAAAAATCACTTTGAGTTAAACCGAGCATCCAAAGAGGCGATGCACAGTATCTAATTTTGACTTTTTCAGAACGCATTAATCCTCCCAAATGGGAGCTGACAGGATATCACAAGCTATTGTAGCACACCAGATACCTCAGGAAGCAATTACCATGAATACATTTTCTAATAAACTTGTACCCATCAGATGATAAGCAATTAAACATGCGTAATTATGGCTTCCATACAGTAATTTCTAAGCTGATTAGGTTTGTGTGCTTTACAACCTGAATGGGAGAATATTAATAGTGCTTTGGTTTGGGGTTGCTGGTTAGTGGTGTCAGCTCATCAGCGAATCATATGCAAATGAGGCCTCAGGAAGTGCATGAAGCCTCATTCCTGGTTATTAGAACTGTCAGGGGAGGGAGGGACATGTCAACGGGCAACGCACACATGCATGAATATCCATTCACACTTAAAGAACCCCACGCACCCATTGTTGAAAGGCAGGAAATTATATATTCTCTATGCATGCTTCTCTATACTTTTTGTAGGCTAATATAATCCTTATTGTACTTTCTGTCCAAGTCCTCTAGTTTTACAGTTTTTAATGGGCTGATGAGCAGCCAGTGTGTTGGCTGATTTCTTATCAGCATCATATGGATACTTCTTGTTTTATTTTGATATTTATTTTAGTATCAGTTTCTAATAAAGCAACTTTAACAGAAAGTTCATAAACTGTGAGCAATGACTTTATTTGGATCAGTTATAAACCTTTAAGGATCCTGATCTTTGGATCATCACTTGATGCATGATTACTTATGCTCTAAATGCATGATGTCATAGTAGATTAGCACAGACATGTTTGGATTTTGCCTGTACTTGCTAACACTTGCTAACTAACCACCGAGTGGCAGTGAACCCTCCTCAAGCGATTCATCATTGGGCAGCTGCACTGACATGATAGAACAGTTAAAATGTTTGTCTAAATGCTTGATTTCAGACAAATCTTGGCTCGGTATGATGTCAGTCAGACCTTGGATCCCTAATATGGTCATTTTAAGCACACAGCACAGAAGCCCCACTCACTTCCTGTTCAAATCTCCTCTTTGAGAGGGGCAACCAATCAAATGAGAGTCGGGCTTTAGTTAAATTTGATCTATAAATCATTTTTTAAACTATTAAAACAATCATAGTCACCCCTAGTCAACGGTGCCTTCTTAGAAAGAAAGACTTTTATCTTATGTTACTATTATTTAATTAAAGACTCATTAAGTATCCATGCTACTCATGTGTACTACATATCAGACTCTCTATGACTTGTGACATAACACTGCTGCCTCTTTAAACACACTTGTATTATTGCCAGTCCCTGTATCACTGTTTATTGTCAAAATTTAAGATGAATTCAAATGCAGTAAACAATGAATTGTAATCACGTGTACTTAAGTTACATATTAATGGATAACATTAGCTCCTTGGTGTGTATCAATTGACCAGGGATCTCCGTGAGATGTGGCCAAAAGCTTCTGAACACCAAGTAACTGGACATTTTAAAGATTTTTAATCAAGTCTGTGTCCTTCAGTTTGGCATCAAATGGTTCTTGAAGGGCTCCCTTAAAGATTTAGAGTGTCACCAATTTGCGTTAATATAAGAAAGAAAACACAAATGATTGAAAATACCCCGAAAGGCACACTTACGACTCTGTGACTGTCGTATATTAGGAGCAAATTTGTCTTTACAAAAGACTCTTTGAGACAGTTTTATGAGCCATTGTTTGCAGGTGCAGCTGTTTCAAGCGATTATGGTCTAATAACAGATTGTACACCACCTCCCATTTCTAACAGCAGACAGACAAACCCCTGCAACACGAGAAACTGCAGACAAAACAAACCAAAATAAGAAAAGGGACGTCTGTTGTCAATTAGCTGAACGTGGCATCCTCCAGTAAACACTGATTGAGGTGGACTCTGACTGACTGAACTTTCTCCTCTCTGTAATATTGCAGGAGGACCTCCGTGGGTGAAATACATGACTGATTTCATTTCAAATCCCAGCCACTTTCTCTGCTGACAGAGCTGGTGAACCAAACATTTCATCTGTACAAACCTGCGAGTCTCTCCCAGATACAAACCCTCGGGGAGCACGGTATAGCTTTTTCTCTGCGACTTTACCGAGGCCACCATTCAATCAAGTGACTTTGGCTGTGAGGGCGGCCTTCTCGCTGCTGTTTGTGCGTGTGTGAGTGTAGCAGACGTAACATCACACACGAGGCGGCAGAGCGGTATGGTCCGTTCGGATTTATTATCAATCTGAATATTACTTCTCACACAAAATATATAGTTCTCATTGAGGCTCTCAGTATACATCTTCAATAGCACTATATAAGTTTTCATAAAGTCATTCGTCGTCTATACATGGAGGGATTAATCGGTCATGTTGCACAAAATGTCACAATATACCATACCAGTGATGGAGGGACAAAGAAATTTAGCAACAATCCCAATATAAGGTCTTCTTAAATATATTATTACTATCCATACAGCATGACAGTATTTCTAAATAGAAGCAATAACTATCTCAGTTAGTATATTTCACATTTACTATTAACAGAGATGTTTATGCAACAAACAGTTGGTGGCGTCAAATGTAAAAACAATACAATGAGGAATAAGAGAACAGCTGATGTGTTTCACAACAATCATGACGTTTGGGGAGGGCTCTCTCGGAGTCGGATAACCTGTGGTTTAGTACGACAGTGTACATCTGTACACACGATGCAGTAGCTGATTCAGATCACAGAGGAGAAACGTGTGAGGAGCTCCAAAACGCTACATCGATTCATTTAGAGGATATAATCTGTACAATATTATGTGTTTTACAGGCAGGAAGTTCATTTACTTTACATAGCACTATAGTTTAGAGCTGCAGTGATTAGTTGGTGGAGTAAAGCAAAAAAAAGAAAGAAAAGAAATGCCAATAAAACTTTCTTTCTCTGATAAAACAATGATTTATATCTCAGGATTTCAGGCTGTTAGTCATATTAAAAAAATACATTTTCTTTTTTTTTTTTTCAACATTTCCTAAACCGAACGATTAACCGGGAAAATAACTGTTAGTTGCAGCCTTACCATAGCATGTTTTAAATGTGCCGGAGATCATTTTCTAAGCTTTTTGCATCAGTTTTTTTTGTTGTTGTTTTTTTTTGCTCATTTCGGAACAAAAATCTTCACTTGACATCACGTAAACATCTCGTCAGTGGCACTAGGATGGTATGTTCAAAAAAACAACATCACAGTTCAAGAGGACCGGGGTTCATACTGACAAAAAAAATCTCCCAGCGCGGCCGCTGATCGGACAGCGCCGACTGATCCCGGATCAGCGGCCGTACACTGAGGGAAATTTTGTGAATATGGATCCAGCTGAGATATCTGGCACGACATTCATAAGTATACAGTATATATAGAGGTGAAGAGGAGGCAGAGGGAGAAGAGGGAGAAACAGAGCGAGGAGAAGGCAGGCCAGAGAGAGATGTCAGTCTTGAGTGGGCAGAGGAAACCGGTGCTCAGCGAGCGAGAGGAAGGTATATGTGCGTATGTGTGTGTGTTGGGTGTGAGCTGGTGGGGGGAGTGGGTTGCGATGCCTTCACTGAGGAAGTGCTTTCAGGATGGCGTTCACCTCTTCTGCCACGGCTGTCAGCGCGAACTCAAACTGCTCCTGAGGAGGAGGAGGGGGAAGGAGGATGAGGAGGAGGGGGAGGAGGAAAGGACGCAGGGAAGGAAAAGGAAGGATAAAAGTTTTACTGTGTGACCAAGTGGAATGGCATTTCAGAATGACTGGCAGCTCCCGACCCTGCCCCTGATGTGCTTGGCCACAGTCTAGAGGTGAAGGTGAGCCTCTCTCTGAGCTTTCAACTTAAAGTGTGTGAGCAGCCGGGACCAACATCGATCCAACCAGGTGTGTCTTAAAATGGAGCTTTTGAGTCAAGCTGTCTCTCAGCTTTCTCTGCTCGCCTGTGTGTATGTGCGCGCGCGTGTGTTTGAGTGTGCATTTGTTTGCGAAACCGACTCATAGTTTTCCCCGAGGAGCGCAAAAGGGGCTGATTGATGTTTGCCCCATGGACCTGGTGTTTTTATATTCCTCTCCTCTCTCCAGGCTGAGGGGCCACGGGGTCCTCTCACAGAGAAAAGGTACGTGGGAGTTTGGAGGGAACAGCCTTTAGATGTGTCAACACACAGGCTGCCATAGTCTGGCCCGAGGATAGGCTAAATCAATACAAAGGAGTCACTGGTGACCGTGCCTTTTGCTTTGCAGTGGAGATTATCTGGAGTGCTGATGTTTTCTATTTTTATGTGTCTTCTGAAGTTGTGATGGGGCCAGAAAATATGTAAGTACATCCATGTTTATTTCCACCGCAGTTACAGGTGCCCACATCTATTCCCAAGTTAGGTTTAAAGTTTTGTGCGCTGGAAGAGAAAAAAAAGAGAAGACACTTCTAAATATCAGGCTTTGCGCACGCTGTTCACCTTTACGCCACTGGGGGGAGATCAATCTCTGCTCGACAGATCATAAACGGATGTTAGTGAGGCAGGGAAAAAAAATGGTCACATGTGTTGTAATTACTGCGTGATGATGTCTGTCAAAAATTAGTAACCAGAATAAGGGGAGAAATTAATGCCCCTTTTGTGAGCTTTGTCCAAAAATGAAACAGCAGCATCACGAAGAGGGGGGAAAAACAAAAAAAGAACACGATTGGTTGCCCAATAATCGAAACCTAACTCTGAATTTCATACCTCATTACAATCTAATTTCTGTGTAGAACCAGTATGAAGCCACAAAGTGGAATCAACAATAGTCTGATATAATTTCACTTAGACTCTTTTGAAGAGAAGAAAAAGCAGAGAGTGCCCGGAAAGCTTTCCTGCGCTGAGCAGAGCAGGGCCGTAAAAGCAGCATTAATGAACCATCGAGGAACACTCGAGTCTGTTAGCATAGCACCGGAGTCCATAAATATTATCATCCGGCTCTGCGTGGAGGTTCGCCTTTATTATTTTTATTATTATTATTCCTTTCCAATTACAAGAGAGAAACAAAAGACACTTCCTCCCTATTATTTGCATTAGTGGATAAGAGGAAACGTTTTGTACACACCCTAAACTGCTCCACATAATAGTGAGAGGTGAAGGACCCACTCTGTTAGAAACTGTTTAGACTAGACAGACAGATGCTGTATGGGACAAAGACAATCTATGAGAACATTTTTGATTATTGGTTGCCATTTTTTATGCAATATCAGCTGACTCCTCCTCTCAGTCTGACTCAATATCTTCTCTATAATTTATTTGGTTGTATATTGTCCATGTTCTGGTTTTGGACTCTACATCAGACATTCTGATGGACATTTCTTTTGACATTTGAGATGTTACATGTTCAAGTCATGAATCTTGCAATGCTGCAGTTTTAAAAATATTTCTGTGAGATATCTTGGCCATCCTTTTATTTTTGCGTCTTGTGAAATGTGGACTTATTGTTTTACAAGACAATGTCGTTCTAATCCTGACGCAGTTATCAGTTACACCATCATTTCCCCAGATCCCGTGTGCACGTGAGGCAGACAATCCTTGGTTTTGAATGGCCGCAAACCCTCCTCCCTCTCTCCTTTCTCTGCTCTCCCCCCCCTACTTCTTCCTTCCCCCCCACACACACTTCTCTAACTCAAAGCCGGGGACCTTACCTTTGTCTGGACCATGCCAGCTCTCTGGTCTCTCAAGTGCTCCAGGGTAGCGGCAATATCAATCTCTTTAGCACCTGCAACAGACCGAAAATTGGACTGAGTTCAAAGCAGTGGAGTAATCCAGCTCACATCTGTCAATCTCTCTTTATACTGGGCTCCCTTTGGAAGAGTGCAGCGATTGAAAATTATTACATTCATCCCTCGAAAGACTTGGACAAGAGCCACTGACTGTTTCTCGATAAAATATGCAAGAGGATATTTTTGGGCCCTGGTGCAATAATGCATTCAAACAAACCACACACTGGCTTCCATGTGAGAGTCATGTTCAAAAACCGGTTTAGATGATGTCCATGTAGGCAGTCCACTAATATCCAAGAGTGTGCACGTGCACATATCAGCAAATTAATTACAATGATTTATAGCAGATCTGCAGCAGTCATTCTGATGATTAACCCATGCAACAGTTGCCTGCCTTCAGCAGGGATCAGCTGCTGTTGAGCCTGTTTTGTCTTCACGAGTCTGTGAAGTTAATCTGGAAATCTTATTCCACTTTCAAATTTATGGATTGCGAGCAGCATGCCAGAGCTCATTTGAGGAAACTGACACAGAGAGATGTAGAGAGCAAAACCCGAAGAGAGAAAAAGGAAGAGAGCCCCTGAACTCTCAAGATGGTTTTCAAAGTGAGGCAAAGAAAGGAAGCAAAGGAGATGGAGCAAGAACGTGAATGTATGTATGCGTGTGGGTGAGAGAGAAAGAGACAGAAAAGGCGGGATTTAATGCGGCTGGACTTAGTACTCAAAGTGCTCCAGTGCTTTGACAAGACTTTCATGTCTTAGATGGGCTGAATTCCAAAGTTAGGCTGGAGAGAGGCTCTCAGAGAAAAGAAAAAAAAAAAAAAGCTTTGGAGAGCGAGATTATGTACATTTCATATATCTGGTTCAAGAGCAGAAAAGAAAGGGTTAAAAGAGACCGAGTGGCACCTTTCATCAGCACGGACAACAGCGAATTCATCACCGAACTACATGAACTTAGTGCTGTTTTCCAGAGACGTGAGGGGAAGGTCTGCGTCCGCCTAACCTGCTCTAATGGAGCTGGATTGCAGGGGGAGGGCGAGCAGGCAGTGAGGGTAGAGGGCAGAGGTCATAGGATAAAGGGCAGGCTAACCTACGGGGGGGGGGGGGGGGGGGGGG
>VUQG01045918.1:74020-89507 GCA_015106755.1 Etia nguti
TGTTCACCTTTCTAAAAAAAAAAAAAAAAAAAAAAGAAAAGTTATTGTCATTGCAAGCGTGGCATTAAACTGTCTTAAGTGCACAGGCTGCTACATCGATTCAGGAAACAATTCTTTTATTTATATCTTTTTTCTGAATAATAACAACAATAATAATCAAAACAAATGGGACTCGTGAGGGACTTGGGGCGCTGTGGTCTGGACGAAATTAATGACGGCAATAATCAAAGGGCCAAACACAACCACGAAAGACGCTCCCTCCTGTCAATCAATCACATTAATTTGAGCGCAGAGAGAGAGAGAAATCTGTGTCGCACCCTCGTAAATAAATTGAGCATCATTTCAGGCGGCGTTATTGTGACATGTGGGTGATGGATGTGGTGGTGCGATGTTGTGATTTGCCGACCGCCGACGCATTAACCCGAGCCAATTACGAATGTTATACACCACAGGCACGGCGAAGGCCAACGAGCCTTTTCACACCCCGCCGTTGCCATGGAAACTGACTACACCGACAGCTTCCGCGTCTTTCCATTTCCTCTCGTTTCCCACCTTTCAGTGACAAAATGAGACGTATCTCATCGTATCTATAGCTGACCTAAGCTTGCGCGCACCAATATGTTTCATATAGTAATTATGTTTCGCATTTATATAAATATTGATAGCTTGTGCTATATTTCTGTAGTTTTGATATGTGAATGCTGTACTTGTGACCACAACTCTTAATAGTATTTAACATGTTTACCAGCATTTGAAAGCACAGATGGGTTTGATTTAATGTCATTGTGAGCGGTGCAGTTTATCAGTGAAGGTTTCAATTATAGAGGACCAAAGGAGCCAACATTACAGCCAAATAAACACACAATGAAAATAAATAAATAAATAATTATTATCTTTGCTGCCCTCTTTGCCAAAGCAGCGCATTTATGGAAATCTGATGAAGATTATCTAGGAGTTAAAATCTGAAAATAAGTCAAAATTTATCAAAAATAAAATATGTAATAAAATACATAAAATAACACAAATAAGTGAATAAATATGGATATTAATGCAAAGGTAAAAAAAATTCCCAAGAAAAGTAAAAATCTTATATGTTTATTTTGGCACATTTGGTCCTCCATACTTGGTGATTAAAAGTTTTTTGCTCTACAAAATTAGGCATGATACAACTCGTTGCAATATAATTCGATGCTTATTTGGGAGTAGAAGTGTTTTCTTTTTAATGCTTTTTTATTCTTTCCAGTTTTATATGAAATCACATCGTATACTAACGCGTACGTTTTAAAAATCTTGAATAGAATGAATAAATCAGAACACGCCTTCAGTGTAACAGCATACAGAGACGGTTGGAGTTCCCATGCAAGCCAGAGGAAGGAACAGTGTGAGGCAGAGTAGGAGGAGGAGGAGGTGGAAGAGGGAGACTGAGAGTGGAGTGAGAGAAAGACAGTTTGTGCACAGGCCTGGCTGAGGAGACACAGTTTCCAATGATCACTTTTGTGACTATGCAACTGGGCTCATATTACTAGCTGCAACATCACAAAAATGACACTGGCAACCGCAAAATACAGAGTTGGCCAAAACCACGAAACCGTGAGTGTTGAGTGCATCGTGCGGATCTGAGACCTCTGAATCGTCAGAGAGCTTTAGATTCCCAATAACCTTCAGCAGCGTTATCGGAGTTCAATCACGGCAATTTAAGCGTTAGGGAGATCTCAACAGCAGGGCAAACAGTGTATATGTAATCAAAACACAAGAGAAACCATTACAGCAGTATCTTAAACGTAGCTGACTGCAAGCAGATTAATTTGGAAGAATGGCAGCAACTCTGTCGAGAGAGGATGACACGATAAAACTACGGCTCCTCTTTTTCTTTCATCTGCATAACAAACCAGAGGGACAGGCTTCCATCTACAAATCAGATGCATCTATTCTTGCGTGGAGGGCTTTTCCTATCCCTCCTGGGTATTCCCAGAGGTGTTACTGCCGCTCTTCTGCCAGAACATATTATATGGAAAACAGAGTAAGGTTATTCAGTCACTAGCTTTCCCCCTCTCCCATGTTTTTAGTGAGACAGTTCTCATTTAATTGGGTGTTTGAATTAGGTGGTGTTTTTTTTTTTTTCTCTCTTTCTTTCTTTTCTTCCCAAGCCAAGCCAGGCAGTGCGGGGCTGTTAATTTGCTGCATCACATGTGCTGGAGGGAGGTGAGGGAAATAGGCCCAAGATGAAAGGGATAGTACAGAAACACAGTCCTTATTAGAACAACCATTCTCTAGGACACCAAAAGGCAGAGGGGCAAAAGGGAGAGGGACCAGAGAGGCGCTGGCAGAATACAGAATATAAGGGAAGGTGATTAAGAACAAGCTCGGGACAAAGGCTGCTTAGAAAAAAAAAAGGTGGAAATCTGTCTGAAATCTGCTGAGCTGCAGTGGTTGTTTGAGGACCAACCGGCTGGATCTCCACTCTACCTGCGGAAGTCTAAGAGGGTCCTGGCTGAGCTGGGGATGCCACGGTCCATCCAGGACAGGAAGTGGAACTGAGTGACGGTGCGGGTCTCGTTAGTCTGCAGGTTCTTCAGGTAGAAGCTTCGTACCAGGAAGTCCTCACACCAGATGTGCTCAGACACCAAATTCACCTAAACGCAGACAAACAGAAAGGCAAAATGTGACGTTAGGTTTAGGAAGGAAATGAGGAACATGGACATCTTCTTATAGAAATGTCAGGGGTTTTTTTTTGCTTGTTTTATGCCAAATATTTCAGTGTTCATTCACTTTTTAAAGAAATTAGAGGTACACTGGTGTAACTCACAGACATAACAATGATCTCAGACTGTCAGCAAATGGGATGGTTTGGTGTCAGTGGGCGATTTGTCATCTATTGCATCCCATCGCTTCCACCCAGGATAAATATTCAAAGATTGTGTAATGATTGATGAAGGTGGGGTTGTGATTGTGAAACATCAGTATTGGTGTCATCCCAGAATTTCCCTAATAGAAAATAATACAGGAATCACAGTTTTGTGTGCTCTCTGCTATTAAATTAGAGACATTTTGTGGTGAAATGAGATGTGACTAAGACACCAGAGCATGTGGGAATAATTTGGCCATTTTGATTGAACTGGGGCATTGTTATTGTTGGTATTATTATGATAAAATAAGAGATTATTGTGTTTTATAACCCATTATGATTTTAATTCTAAGATCCTGGAGGGGCAGGCTCTCATACTGCTACCACAGTTTATAAATGCTACTGCTTAGCATGCAGTTGGACATGGGTTTTTAAGAATAGTATGAATAGATGTGTATAGATGTCTTATTTTTTTAATACTTCTCTTTACTTTTGAGATTTTTACCCCCATAGCTTGCTCTTTTTTCATTGCCACTCTTCATACAAAGTTGACACACCAGCTTCATCTGGTGAGAAACCATACATGGCAACTTGATTTGCAACATAACAGGGTTGATGTTTTGAACTTCTAAATGTCATTTTTCAGCACTGTGGCACCACAAAGTAAACTGTATTAAAGTGGCGCATAAAATCCAAACCTAACTGCGTGGTTAAACACCAGCTGCAGTAGGAAAACATGTCTTTCGTGACCCTTCTGTTTAACCTCTTTCTCAATCACCTCGTATATGTGGTAGACGTCGGATCCCTCGTCGGGCCAGTAGTGGTGGCACTGCTTCACTCCATTCTCCGACAGCGGGGTCAGCATGACGATGACGACGCAGCCGCTCTCCCACACCATCTACACGCCAGAAAAGAGACATCCATCAGTCACACCCTGAGACGACAAACCCTTTCATATGCGACGTTCCAGTGTCCCTAACGTGTAGCTGCACCGCAGCGCTAAGAGCAGCGCGTTGAGCGTTAGTGTTACATGGCAGCGTTGTATTACGGTGAAATTGATTTCTTAATCTTCATCCAGGAAGTATGAATAAATGTCACCTCTCCGTGTGTGACAAATGATAAATGTTGGGCTCGAGCAGCAGGAGGGCGCGTCATGTGTCGTCTGAACGAGATCACAACATCTACTGCTCTGATGCTCCATTTCATCTTATCACAACCTAATGTGTCCTTGGAAAAAAAAATAAAAAATCCAAGCCCACGGCAGCCATTAGGAAAATGAGGAGGAAACGTGGGTTTTATGATTGCTATAAAAACACAATGGCCTTGACTATACACTAATCACAAGCTTCTGTGATCCAGCCCAGTGGACACATTACACGCCAACTGTGCCAACTGTGCCAGGATGTGATGAGATTAGGCAAGGTGATAATGTGGGGGGGGGGGATATTATCCATTTAGTCTTGTACAATTTAGCAAATATTTGATGGTAGAATGTAAAAGAGCATTCATATTTTCCACCTCTTATCTTCCTTTTTTTTTGTTTTTGTAATGGGATTAGCAATTTATAGGCTCCAAAAAAGACATACACCAGCTACGCTTGATTTGCATACATAAAAAACAAAAAACAAATGAAAAAAAAGCCTGAAAATGACCTGAGTTGTGCCTCTGTGAACTCATGCAGATTGGCTTTTTTTATTGCATTCTGAGAAGGAGGGAGGAAGGCCCAGCAGAGCTAAGGTAATAGCCAGGGAGGTGGAGATAGATGGAGGGGCAACGGATGAAGGAATGGAGGAATGAGGAGTGGAGGATTAGAGCAGAGCTGCCTTTCAGAGCACTGCCTGGGGCCGGTGTGGATTAGATAGGACACAGCAAAAAGATTTGCACTCCTGCACGGTCCATTTGCATGAGAGTTGCCAGTGTTACCCCTGTTTGTTTACTTTTAATGGGGTAAAGAGTGTGTTTTTCCCTCATGCCACAATCCAAGGTTAACCATACTGAATAATGAATGGCTGCTAACCATTCCCAGACACAGAGCTGATGTTCAGCGTGTCAATGTGTGGCTAATTTTCTATTATTTTTGCTTAATTGGGAAAGATTTAAAGATGAGTTAATGGCTAAGTAGCATTAGATAATGGAAATGTATTTATTCACCTGTACCGGAACAAACTAGCAGACATACGAGAAATAACCAAAATTATAATTAACGCCTTATTCATTTGAGGCACATTTCATTCCTATTTCAGCTGATGTGGCAATTAATGTACAATTTTCAGATAAAAGCCTCAGAGTTTTGCCTTTTTAATTAGTTTAAACACCACATGAGGGCAAAGCTTGTATGAGTCTACGTTTTTTGTGGAGGTTTAAGAAGTCATTTTACAACAAGTAACTATTCTCTGTTTGGTGTACAGCACCAGACCATGCTAAACTTGGCTTCTCCACACACCGCACAAATCGCGAGCAGCCTCTAACGTCTGTGCAAACACAAAGTCAGCACTATCATAATGATTCAAAATGAGTATCCGTTCAGTACAAGATGCAGAGTGCAGAGTGCAGGGCCAGCTGGTCTGTCAGGATTTATGCGCCACACTTTTACATCCTGGTCACGGCTAGCTGGAGTTACTTCACCATATGGAGGTGATGGGCCCACTAATTACAACAGTGCTGTCCTATTAACACATAAGACTGCCATTTGGCAACCATGCATCATTTAAGGCACACTTCCGCACAAGTTGACATGTTTTACAATAGCCTGAATCCGCTGATTGATTACAGGTTCCTCTGACATTTATGGACATGGAAAAGAATGCAAAATAGGTTTGAGGGGGAAAAAAGCCCCTCTAATATGAGCAAATATCAGCATTATTTTAAATAACATTAGGTCTCCTGAGGCGTGTATAACTAGATCCTTATATAAAACTAAAAAGCTTCAGGTCGTGTGTACATATTCGGCTGCTGACACTTTTTGATTGATGAGAAGGAGCAGCAGCAGCACCATTACTTCTCTTCCAAGTTTGTGCCTCTCATGAAATAACATTACATTTGAATGTAAGCACGCATTTTTCCTAAAAATATACAATTACCCTTCATCTTACCTCTGTTTGAGGGATGATTATGCTGTGCTGGAGCCATGGCTCCTATCACTTTTTCCAGTGTGTAAACAGGAAGTTTATGTTTCCACAGACTGAGTGGGGTGAGAAGTGACTATGGGCTACAATTTCAGCAGCTTTCTCACCTTTGTTTGCTTACATTTGGGGCAAAGTGACACAATTAAAAAGACATCAAATTAGAGATCACACTTGGATCACTTGGATACAGATAGAAATCTGACAAATCCAAGGAAAGTTGCGGGAATACGACGACTTCTTTTGCAACAACGTGGTGCCAATTCTGCACTGGTGCCTTAAACCAGCCCACATTTCTGCAGGTTTGAGACCCGTGGCTTACAGAATCTGTGAGCTGAATATTCCAATTACTGTTGGATTTCTTGTGGCAGACCCTCACGTAGCCACTGAAGTCAGTAGTTCCGACTTTGGGCTGATGTCAGCTTTTTGGCACCAGCACTGGTCTTTTATTAGTGAAAAATGAGTGGGACCAGTTCTAGATTAAGCTCTGGCATTGTGCCAGTGGAACCAGCAAAGGAGCATCTTTTATGATTTCTAAATAAACGTAAGGATTCTAAGTTATTAGCGGTAAGGATAGCCTTGGTAAAGTTTAAGTCACTCTAAATGCACAAACATGTGTTTAGTGTTGGTGTGTTCAGCTCCATTTCCTCGCTGATCCACCACAGTAATCTTGACACGCCTTTCTTGGACACTCACTAGTTGGAAAACCAAATAAAACCTCTGGGTCAGACACAGAGTACCTCTGCTGTGGTTCTTCCCTCACAGCTTTAGACACAAACAAATAAAAAGAAGAAGGATGGACAGTTAATAGAGTTTTACCTGCCAAAAGTCTGCCACGGTGGAAGCAAGGGGACCCTGCGACGCAATGTAAGTAGGGTTGCGAGGGTCATGGTCCATCTGGGAGAGAGGGAACAGAGTGCGACATAGTGTTTGGTTGGTGACTGGTGGATGAAAACATATTGTCTGGTTAAGACTTCCATGAAATCGTCCATCTGGATGCAGAAATGAAATGAGATCAGCATCTATTGATGAAAACACTTGGCTTTCATTCCTCCTGCAAACCCTGTCGTATTCAGGATGTGAGTATTATTACGGGGGTGTTTAGAGGAAAGTGGGACATGGAAGTAACTGCATGCTGTTCGTTGGCAAAATGTGGATGTTAACACAAGCTGAACACATATTTGAAGAATAGGTTTGTAGCTAAAAAATGTTTTAAAAAAATCACTCTTTTAAATATATTTGGACCTTGAACTTTCCTCTTTATCTGCTAGGCAACAGGCACCGCTAATGTTGAACACAACAACTCATATTCAGCGATTTTTCTATGCGAGCAAATAACTGAACCTCTCTTTTTAAAAGCTATATGTGGTATGAAAAAGGATTCTGTAGCTTCTCAAGGGGATTAGAGAAAAATCTGATTTCCAACTACCTGAAATTTGCAAAATAACTTTAATTCACTGTTGCTTTTTTTCACTCTTGCAATATCTTTGTGCCCTCAAAGACTTGATGAACTGATTTCAGAGCTCTCTTTTTCATGCTTAGCTGTGTTTTTACATGAAACATGACACTGCTGTGGGACTTTAAAGCCCGGAGGGCGCTGAATGCTCAGGTGGGGACATAAGGACACAAATTGAGGGATGTGATTGAGATTTGAGTGAAAACAAATCCGCGATCACATTTTACTGAATTGAGTTTCTATGGTTAACCTCTCGCGTCAGGCATACCAGTGGGGATCATGGTGACTTATTTTGAAGGGAAAGAAACAGGGTGGGAACGTATCAATGCATTCTTAATGTATGTTTGACATCATAACGATAGATGACTCAAACAGTGCTGTATTTTTGGCACATGCAGCGATTTAAAAGAATAATATCAAATGTTGCAGACTTTCTACAGAGTGCAGGAGTTTTTAAAAATTGAGGCTGGTGCGGTGCCCAGCACTGCCTCCCTGCAGTTAGAAAGTTCTGGGTTTGAACCTCTTCTTGGTTAGCTGGCTGAAGGTTTAAATGTGAGCATGAATGACTTATTTCTCTCTGTGTTAGCCCTGCGTCCGACTGGTGACCAATTTAGGGTGTATCCCATCGGGCTACCCTGCTGTGATCGTCTCCTGCCCCCCTGAATTGGATAGGCGGGCGGATGGATGGTATAATTGAGTCATTGCTTAATTAATCTTCCACTGAGTGACATCCACCAATGGAACTGAGTGCTTTTTTTTGCAGCACCGCCCCTAAATCTAACTGGGAGAGAGGGAGACACCTTCAAGCTGAACATCACAGTGACAGCAAGTGACAGGGTCGACTTTAATGGCGTTTTGATTTTTTTATGAAATCCCTTTTTTTATGCTGAAGAACAACTTGTCAAGGACACTTGACATGGCCTTAAATGTTAAAGATCTAGTTTTCTCATTTCACATCTTTGCAAATTTCTTAAGCTCATTTGTCTCGCTCATGGACCTTGACACGCACCCTTAAAAGGAAAAATAATTATGGAGGATTTCTCCATGGCTCTAATACTACCATGACACTTCTCTCATGCTTAATATCCTGAACGACAGGATTAATTCTTAATGCTTTGAAAAGCTGATAAAAAAAACCAAGCACGCAACTTTAGTTGAATTGTTAAGAAAAATCAACTTCTTTGTTATTAATCCAAGTATGTTTGGAATCTATTTTTTGTCTATTTTTGGTGGATTAAATGCGTTTTGTTTATTTAAATCTACTCTCAGGCAGTGACGTAAGTGTAAATCAACCTCAACAGAAGCAGCATTGTCAGATGCCAGCTGTTGAAAATCATCCTTCGTTGTGTAAATGATTATTTTGGAGATTTTGTTTTTTTGGAGTAGTGAAATACTTAACGCAGCAGATTCTCCCAGGATTCACAGTCGATGTTTATTTATGATTTATGTTTTTTTATCTGTATAAGATGTCAGGCAGGGTGTCAGTTTTCATTGTATATGTAAGAAAACAACCACCGGGGAGCAGAAATGAAGCTCGAAGCTGAACACGCTCACCAACGCACACACACACGGACCGGCTGAAATTGAAAAATGTTGACAAAAAGGACTCATAAATGAAAGAAACACTGCGTCCATTATCTGCTGTTACACGTCAATTAGCCATTTCCGCTTTCTCTTTGTCTTTTTTTGAAATTCCTCACATGGTTTGGTTGAAACTAAACAAAGCAAAAAAACCAAATCTCACCCGCAGAAATAAAAGGGTGATGTCGAAAGCTAGTGCCTGCACTCCGTTTAGCCAATCTCAACGACACAGACATGGTGTAGCTGTGTGCTGACATCCCTGCATGAATACTAAAGCGCTAACATGAAAGAAAAGTCCTGCATTTCAGCTGTAGTCTCCCTGCCATTGTGGGAAGAAGATAGACTACAATAACAAAAAAAAGAACGAAAGAAAGAAAGCAAAAAATGCAAAGAAGTGCTCTTTGGTTTGAAGTAAAATAGCTTGTTCGAAAATATCTGTTCACGGTGAAGCGCTTCAACTTTAAACACCTCGCTGTAGTGCCTTGATCCCTTTTTTAAAAAAAATATAAGATCAAGAGCTCAGAAGCTAACTGCCAGCTCGAGCTCATCTGAGTTTGAAAACAAAAGCGAGGCAGAACAGGCGGGAAAACGGGAAAAGCCAGAAAAGGCCAGACGAGACAAAGACGAGCGGCCTTTGACCACTTCTTGCTGCTGCGAATTCCTTCAAACCATTCCTCGCGCTAATGATGATGTACATCTGGGAGCGCTGGCACCATTTGTGGTCAAGCATTAACCATTAGCCGAGCTTTTCACCGAGTGTGCGCGTCACCCGGTGCTTCGCAGGGAGCTCAGATCGCCCCCTTCCCTTTGCCTCTCTGACCCCGGATTCCAAGAAAGAAGCGACAGATTATTTACTCGTAGGCTGCTGCCCCTGAAGCTAATGAGGAGGAAGAAGCTGCATTGACAGACATAATTATCACAGTTTTGCTGGGCTCAGCCAGGGGTCCCTTTTGTGGTGTAATTACTGTCCTTTCATCCACACACCACTGCATCTGCCATTACTGTATTTCACCCATCTTCAACATCCGCCTGCATTTCTGCTTTAAGCCGCACCAAAACAGTCTTGTGGAACTTTTTCTAATCTAAAATCTTTCCCTACCTTCTTCCTCTGATTGATCAACGTTATTGCGACATTATTCTATAAGATGTTGCACTTCAGGACTGTTTAAATAAGCTAAAAACCTCTATGAATATGCCATTAGTGAATATGGAGAAATAAATAGACCACCTAAAAGTCTCCATTGTTTGTTTCTGAAGAGTAATAGGCTTTTAGTGCAGCTGCGTGCACCCCGCCCCTCCCTCATCTATCTCCTCTGAAATTTTGGCACTGTATTTGAAATGCATAGTTTCCTGTTTCCCTTTGATGGAATCCCTTTTCAGCAGCCTCGGGGGAAATCATGACTGGCAATGTTTTGGGGGAGAGATATTTAAAAAAAATATAACCATAGCCCTCTCCAGTAGTCAGATGTTTCTGTATTTGTATGGGATACGTTTGCTTAGTCAAAAAAAAAAAATGCATAATTCTTTTTAGTGTGAATGAAAAAAAAGAAAAAGAAAAAGAAAGATGAGTATCTCGAGGGAGCAGCCATTTTGAAAGCAGTAAAAGTAGCAAGGCAATTCAGCAAGACACAAGAAACCCACTGAGGTTCTCAGCATGGAGAACAAAGTTAAAAAAAAAGATCAATGGGCTTGGATCAATCACTACTTTTCTCTCAGAGTAAAATCCAACCACAACAGGTGCTCCTGGTACTAAAAAAAGGGGTGGGGGGGCTTCAGAGATAACATATTAGCCAAAATCTAGAACCATAATGAATAAAGAATACTCACAATTGGACTGGCATTGATGTAATCAGAGTTGCTGTGGTTGTTCTCCGCTTTCAAGGTGATCCTGGAATGATCGTCTGTAATGGAGATGCATAATTCATCGGTAAATATTTCCCCCCGTTTTTACTCCCTGCACAATAACAACAGAATTTTGAGCAGCAACACAGGAATATGAAGCTGAAATGGCTGCGGGGACTGCAATTTCACCAGACTTTCATCATGCACACGCACGCTGTTCTAAAGTCCTGAATTGCTTCACCTTAACCGAGGAATGTTCCAAGTGAAATAATAATAAACTGTTTCATCTTAAGAAGTGTGCGAGTTCTGAACTTTAAAATCCTGCTTGTTCTTTTTTCTTTTCTTTTTTTCCTAAACAAGTGAAGCTGTTGCAAGAGTCATATACTGTATTTGTAATGGCCCGGAACCCACTTTGATAGCTGCTTTTGCTTGGAATTAAAGTCCATGATTTAAAATATTTTCTCATATTTATGAATAAAAAGGCGAAAGCAAGGGAAATAAAACATCCTTATGTGTTATTTAGAAAGAGTTTAACATTTTAAGCTCATCAGACCTGTGCAGGTAAGGTCAGATTTGACAGTAACCAAGCAACACACCGCCTGTCATCAGATTGCAGTTCAAATGTAGCTAAATCCTGATTGGTGCATGACACTGTGTGATACATAGCTACTGTTGCTATGCCCTGAGCCCTCTACAGAGTGTGTTTGCTTCCTATTTATCCCACTGGACTGAAATTAGCAGAACGTCACCTGGAGGGTGTTTGTGAGAGATTCCCAGACATATTATATATATATGTATATAAAAGGCATTCAGAGAATCCTGAATGGAAATTTATGGGAGAGTTGTGCGACAAGTAAGACTGTGTCAGAAATAAAGCTTTCTGACACCCCAAACCTTATTTTGGGTCAAAGTCAAGAAAATATTTCAGTGTTTATCATCACATTTGAATGGTGGGTCTGTACATGCAGTTTTTATGTCCTGGTGATTATTAGAATATATATGACTCATAATATATTAACTTTAACTAACAGGGAAATCCCAGCAAAGCAAGCTGTGACACAACTTTCGCTGTTCTGATTTCACTCTTCAAATGAGGAGGAGTCACTAACAGATTCTACTTATTCACATGTTAACCTTCTGTTTTGATTTAACTGCGATTCCCAGTGTTTGTAGTAGTTGTCGTTTCTCTGGCTCTCTTCCACAGTGTGTCTGTTTTTTCCCAGTCTCACTCCCCTCACCCCCACCCTGTCGCACCAGATGGCTGAGCCTGGTTCTTCCACAGGTTTTTTCCTGTTAAAAGGGAGTTTTTCCTTACCACCGTCGCCAAGTGCTCGCTCATAGGGTGCTGTCTGATTGCTGGGGTTTGCTCTGTATTATTGTAGGAGCTTTAACTTATAATATAAAGTGCCTCGAGGTGACTGTTGTTGTGAGTTGGTGCTATATAAATAAAACTGAACTGAATTTCAAAACTGTGCCGTCAAGGAAGGACATCCAGCTGTAAATCCTTAACTGGCATACATCAGCACACTGCTAACAACTTATTTGCAAACTCAGCTCCCATTTAAGATAAACAAACAGACATAAGTACAGTATAATTTCAGTTTGTCTAGAAGGAGGTGTAAATACTTAATTTTGCTGTTTGGCTCCATTCACTTTTATCTCAGGATTGATTGGGGTGAATTACAGCAAATTTTGGAGCAGGTCTGCTTACGTTTGAAGCATGATTTACATTAACTTTAATACTATTATAGGCTATTGTACAACTGTTACAAATACTATAAACGGCCAAAGTTTCAAATAATGACGTTGCTTTATGAGCATGTGACCCCTGTAATCCAGAAGCCCAGACTTCAGACTGCTCTGACCATTTTTTTTTTCTAGTCTTGAATCCGTATGACTTCAAAGAGAGAGGATATCCCTAATATGGTCATCTAAGGCACACGCAGCTGTGAGCACAGGTTGTTCACACCATCTGTTCGCGAGGTGCAGCCAATCAGAAGAAAGTTGGCTCAAACCGAGAGGAGCTAAAATGACTTGTCGCAGACTGAGATGCTGCATAAAAGCACTGCACAAGATAATACTTAATACTTATTTTGAACTGTGAATCATCCAAAAAATCTAGAGTTCAAAAAGTAAGCAGAACAGGTCGGCTTTAAAGAAAGACTTATTCACCCTCCAGTGTTACGTTTTTGGGGTCCCAGTTCATTCTGAACTAACTGACAATCACAGCCAGTGAAACAGGAAGTTCAACGAGTGGAATTTCTCCACTACTGAGAAATTCTCAGCCCTGCCTATCAAACCTTTTGTCGTGTGATTGTGTCTCTCTCTTCTTTAAAAAGTGTGAACTAATGCTAAAATTTAGTGGTGGGCTAAAATAATCTTCAAAGCAAAACATCCTCATGAAATAATGTGTTTGTACTGCATGGTAAAGCTAGCTAGTAATAATACTTTAATTACAATGGATCAATATTCATTTTAACCTTTGGGTGGTTTTGATATGTCCCTTGGATAAACTTGCAAGGATTAGCCAACACAGCAGTTACAGTTACATTCAAACTGCTTTAAAATCACAAAAACATCACTTCATCCAAATTTTTCTGGAGCTGCTGAAGTGCCAGTACAACTTTTAACTTTGATATTCGGTGACTCCCAAACAGGTATGGATTTGTCCCCATTGAAAATCCTCTTTGGCTTTAATCGAGATCCAAGAGAAGTCTTATTTGCAGGAGGGAGTCTCCTCTCACTACACTGAAAGCCATTTATGGGGTTTCTGGAAAAAACAGTTTAAATATCGCTCTTTGGCTAGATTACTAATTATTTGTTCATGTTTGAAGCATATTTTCCACAGTGTTGTTTTGGCATGTTTACCCAAACGGTTTTATGTTCCTC
The DNA here is from genome assembly GCA_015106755.1 of Etia nguti. Classification (NCBI taxonomy): domain Eukaryota; kingdom Metazoa; phylum Chordata; class Actinopteri; order Cichliformes; family Cichlidae; genus Etia; species Etia nguti. The sequence goes on from VUQG01045918.1 coordinate 87,756, forward strand.
TTTGGAGCATCTGTTCACAAATACATCAACAACATTTATGAAGCTACATGACCTGGCCTGGACTGTTCCAGATTTGAGAATCGTACTAACATTCCTGGAGAAAAAAACCCCAAAGCAGACAAAAAAAAAAACCAAACCAAACAACCTGAATCGACTCACATGCGACCACGGCGTCAGAGCGGTTCCTCTTGGAGTTCTGCTCGCCTTGGCCCACGCTGCAGGCGCTGGGCTCTGCCTGGTAGGAGCACAGCGCCTCCCACTCACGCTCCAGACGGTTCTTGTTCTTCAAGTGGTCCTCCATGTATGACTAGAGGAAAACAGACACCACCTCAGCCACCATTTCAAACGACAAGCCAGAACCGTGCAAAAGGAAGCAGAGTTTAGCTCGAGATATGGCTGCAACAAAGAAATCTGATTTGTTTTTGCACTGAATTTGGTTTAATTAAGTAAAAACAACAAAAAAAACCCACTTCACCTTTACCTCACTGGAGGTTTCTGGTTACTGCTTGATGTTAATGTTTCATTGTATTTTCTAACCCATAAATAAACTAGAGCAAAAACACTAAACCTTAAACAACAGCATCCTCCTTCAAGCATTGATCAGCTGTCATGTCGCATTATTATTCTAAGCTGCTGTACAGCATGGCAGCTAAATGAGGAGGAGGCTGCTGAAGATCTAGGTGGGGAAGGTGTGCTAATGCTGGCGTCTTTGTGTGTTTGTGTGTTTGACCGAGAAGAAACAAAAAACACACACAATTAAGACTCCTGAAAGGTTTGTCTGCATTGGAAATACTTCAGGGGTGTTTCAATCACGTCCCTCACTGCTTGCACAGCCGCTGATAAGATTGTCTGCATTTAAGCTGTCGCTTGGAGAAGACAAAATTGAATTCGCTAGAGAGACAAAGATGGAAAAAGAGAAGGGGGAGGGGTATAGGCCTCTGTATGTGCGTGTGTGTGTATTTATTCACCCAAACCGGGGCAAGTCTTAGGGAGCTTAGAGGCTGTAGCTGGCAAGAAGAGTCTTTTTTAGCATAGCACAGTGTTGCACTTTCTCTCCTGTATCATGGCTCCCCTCTGGGCGGGGTTAAATGGTTTAGTCCGCTATTGTGTGAGACAGAAGATTACAGACTCATAAACTGATGTCAGGGATCAGCTGGCTAATACAATGAAAGTGATACCCAGATGTGCTGGGTTTTTATCCCGTATTAAAAGCAGTATAGGTAGGCCGAGCAGAGAGGCGACGCTCCATTGTCACAAATCCGACTTATTCACTTCTGCCTGTCATCGAGAATCCAAGTCTTCGCAGCATAGTATACATTAATGTATATATTCATAGATGATAATCACAAATAAGCTTGTCCAAAAACACAATAGCCAATTATTCTGGTGATGAATTCAGAAGTTGTCTGCATGTCTGAGAAGGATATTAGCGCTTAAATGAAAATTACAAATCCTACACACAATGGAAATCAGAGTTTATTGTTGGCCACAGAAGCAAAAGGTGTTACACACGACTAGGCTGAGAACAATAAAAAAGCAGCTCTTGTGGTTAATGCAGCTGCATAATGAGAGAAAATGGTGGCACAGTATGCCCTATCTGAACCCACTGATGACAATAAGTTATCATCCTAAAATACTGCAGTAAATTTCTACTGTTCTACTTCCCAGTCTGAATCTGCTGTTTTATGCATGCAAAAAATTCAATTATTAAAAAAAAAGTCAGTTCTACTAGCAGCCAACACATGTATATTT
>VUQG01045919.1:0-25585 GCA_015106755.1 Etia nguti
AGGACCTTGTGAATCGGAATCGAATGGATTATAGAAATCAGTGACGATACCCAGCCCTAGTGAGTAGCCTAGGCCCGACAGAAGTGCATGTAGCTGTGGATAATAAGAAAAGATGAAAAGAACGATTGATAACTTTTTCTTTAAGTTAAGGCCTGATCCGTCTCAAATTCATACCCAATGCTCTGACATGGAGCAATCAACCTCTGAACGCTGAAAAAGCACAGTGTATCCAGAAAACACATTATATGCAGCAGTAAATGCACTGCCCAAGTGTCCCCTCTCTCAACTGCCTTTCAGCGGCAGGCAGCAGCAAACAGGTTGTCAGAGGAGGCCGAGATGATGAGTAAGTTTAACATTGTCTACAATATTGCCAAAGAGTGCCAAAGCACTTTAAGCACAGGCACTTTTTCAGTAGCTTATCTTTCTTGTAGAACTGTGCTCCAAATAAAGAACTTTGTGTTGACAAGATTGTTAGTTAATCATTTTAACTGTCTGTACAATATTTTCTGTCCATACAGACACAATATTGTCTGTATGGACAGCAATTTTCCCCCCAAAAAAGTGAACATGTAAAACTGCGGTGTTAAGCGATGCGGTTGAAAAATTTGGGTGTGCCTAACTTTTGTGCTGGTGCGCCTAAGAAAAAAAAGTTAGGCGCACCAGTGCAACCGTGGCAAAAAGTTAGTCTAGAGCCCTATAAAGAGAATGAAAAACAAAAATACTTGTTTTACTATTGGCCTGATCACTTGATCTTGATTGAAACATGAGGAAAAAACAAACTTCATTATTCTGAAGTATTTTCCAGTTCTTTATCATCAACAAACACTACAGCTCAGACAAGGATAGCATGCTTTGGCTAAGTATTAAATGCTCTAAATGTTTGTCAGGATACAAAATGATCTTGTAGATGTTTGTATTGCAGTTTTGGTCTCTGTGCCACACATATCCAACGTTTGGTTAATTTAGTCTACTGAAGCTAGTCATTTTAAATATATGTAAGACAATAGACATTTTCATTTTAAAGAATAAGAACAATATAACATCCCCTTTTGTACATAGCTACCCTACATTTAAAAGTGTTTCAGTTTAAAGTCTCGTTTTGGCTTCATATGCTGATTGATATGCTGAAGAGAGAAACTTTAGGAATTCTTGTGAACTATTTTCCTTGCCACTGTTGCCAAAAGCGCTTCCTCATAGGGGGTCATATGATTGTTGGGGTTTTCTCTGTAGTCTTTGTATTATTGTAGGTCTTGACCTTAAGGTGCCTTGAGGCAACTGTTGTTGTGATTTGACGCTAAATAAAATTGAATTGAAAAAATTGTATTAATATCACAACTGTTAAAGTTCAGACAACTTGCGATGTAATCCATGTAAGGGAGATGCCTTTACAATTTTCGTAACTAATTTGTGACATGTGCTGTTTCAGTATGGCCGTCTGTCCGACCTTTGCAGCCCTATCCATAAGAAGTACCAGCTGGCTGTCACTAAGGTGTTTGGCCGCTACATGAATGCAATCGTCGTAGCATCAGAAAAAGTAGCCCGCGACTGTATCACTTTCATCAAGGAGGAGCGGAGGGGACGCGAGACGTTTCTTCCCATCGACAACTTGATTGTAAGGGAAAAATCAAGCTATGCTTTCTAAAGCATAGCTTGATTTTTTGGGTTTGTTAAAAATGGAAAACCTTATAAAAGGCTGTGAGAAATAATGGTGTAGTTCAAGTAGACCAAGTAGTATAAATTTGCCATTCATAACCATCACTTCTGTGTGCACAGCTGAGTCCACTGAACGAGCGACTGAGGGAGATGCCTGGTGCCAAGATGGTGGTGGATGTTGTGCAGGTTAATGCTACCACAGTTGCTACCCAGCTGAGGAAAGTGGTGCAGTTTGTCTGTGGTAATACTCTTGTGTGTGAAACAATCAAAGAAGCCAGGAGTATGGCCTTTGATGGACAGAAACGCTTTAAGGTAAACTTGGCTCTTTTGAGATCCACTAATTAGAGAGAGAACCATAAAAAAATTTAGTCTATTCTTCTCTAGACAGTGTCTCTTGAAGGGACAATGTTTGAAAAGTCAGGCGTAATCTCCGGAGGCTCCAGCAACCTGCGAACTAAAGCTCGCTGCTGGGAAGAGAAGGACATGTTGCAGTTGAAGGAACGCAAGATCCAGCTGACCACTGAGTTACGCGTGAGTCACACTAAGTGCTCTCCTTATTCTCTGTTTTCTGCCTCCTCTCCTCTTCCTTTGTCCTCCTCCCGTTGACAACGAAGTGCATCTCAGTGCATTATTTGAAGGATGTCTCAATTCTTATAATGCATCTTAATTGAGAGAATGCTACCTGGAGGAGCTGTGAACACAGCAATAATACTATACTCTGATATCCTTTGCAGACGTTTTTAGAGCATGCAGAGACGTTTTAGGAGTGGGACATAAGAACAGAGACAGAGGACAGAGCAATTAAATATTTAAAGATAGATAATAATTTCAGTAGTCACTGGGATATTACAGCCAGGAGAACTGATAAGTATACTTAACTACCTGCCTAACAAGTAGACATTCCTGTCATTACGTGTTTGAAGTCTGTGAGAATATGTTAGTGCAAAGTGAAGGAATTTAGATCTCTGAAATAAAAGAAATTGTTGTATTTATTTGGGTTTTTGGTTGGTTTTTTTTGGTTTAATTACACTATATTTTGTTGCACAGGAATCAAGTTCTGTTTTGGTTATGTAACAGGATTTGATGAGGCTGAAGAGGAAAGAGCTGGACCTGAAACAGATCGTTGCACAGGCTCAGGGTGCTCAAACCCGCCTCAAATACTCCAAAAATGACTTGGAAAACCTTTGGAAGAAAAATATCCCTAAATGCCAAGCGGTATGAGCCACATGACTCTGATATAAAATGTACTGGAATGCCACAATCATTCTAAGTTTAGAGACTTAGTAGGGCACAAAACTGTTTCTCACACCGGTGTTGAATCAACCGAGTTTACAGTTTCTTGGTGTTTACTCTGTCATATGTTTTCAGGAGATTTCTTGTCTGGAGAGTGAATTGGCAAACCTGGACTCTCAGATTCAGATGCAGATGGAGAGTGTAAAGACAAAAGAGGCAGAGGTTAAGGAGATCAGAGACAAGCTTGACCAGGTGTTGCTCTCAACATATCATGACTTAGATTGAAATGTTTGCCCTTGAACTTCTGGTGCAAGTGGACACCCTGGACATTGTTGTCTCTGAATTTTCAGTTTTTCAGTATTTTTAATCAGTAAATCCTAAAAATTGACAAAACTTATAACTTTTGCAGTGTTTTGTGCTGGTTTCATGAATGTTGACCCATTTAATTCTAAACACTGTAAATTGACACAGACTTTTACTAAAGCAAAATGGAATTTGAAATGCTCAGTGAGTAATTTTACTAACGGTCTGCTAGAATGGTGAATTTCCAAATACAGTGTTTGTCTTGTGGCTGGTTACACCTGTACATATTGGATATAGTATGGATTCTCTCTATTCTCTGCATTTAGATGGAAAACTTGGTGTTTTCTGACTTCTGTGCTGAGATCGGAGTGGACAGCATCAGAGAGTTTGAGCAGGACCGCTTGAAACAGCAGACAGAGCTTGATAAGAAACGGTACTTCAGTCAAACACCAGTATTTTCTGTGTCACATGATAAACTTTAAAAGCCAGATCTTTAATGAGTTTTTATGATAAACAACTCAGGCTCGAGTTTGAGAGGCAACATGCTCGCTTAAATACATGCATTGAATATGAACAAAAACAGCTTGAGCAACAGAGAAAGAAGGTCCAAAAACTGGAGGATACCATCAGTAAGGAAGAGAAATTTATGACTGAGCAGAGAAAGGTAAGTCTCAGTTTTTTATGTTGTTATAAAGCAAATGACAAACACTCATAGCAATATATTTTCCATCCATACCCTTCTCCCCTTCTTATCCTGGGGGGGGGGTATCCCAGCTGTCTTAGGGCGAGAGATAGGGTACACCCTGGACTGGTCACCAGTCTGCCACAGGGCTAACACATACAAAAAGACAACCATGCACACTTAACATTCACACCTGTGGGCAGTTTAGAATTACCAATTAACCTAACCCCACTAACTGCATGTCTTGTGGGATGAAGCCCGAGTAGCCGGAGAGAACCCACGCAAACACGGGGAGAACATGCAAACTCCACACAGATAGGCCCCGGGGTGATGGTGGACTTGATATCAGGACCTTCTGGCTGTGAGGCAACAGTGCTGGTTACTTCTGGTTATTTCTGGCTGTTGCCTTTGTGGATCTTGTGAGTTTGATTTTTGCAGACTTTTCAGCCAAGCGCTCATGTTCCCTTCCAGGAAGAGCAGAAGTTGTTGGCAGTGGTTGAGGAAGGTCAGAATAAGCTACTGGAGCACAAGAACAAGCTTTTAGCTAAGAAAAGGGAGGTGGCTGCTGCCAAGGCTGAGCTGGATGAAAAAAATCAAGTCCTTCAAGAGATGAACAGGTAACGTCTCTGTAATGTTTCTAGTGCCACTGTTTCTTGGGATTTTGTGCAGTTATTACTGTCACCATTTGCACCACTGTTGATTATATTGATTGTTGTGTTGCTGTGAGGAGGTTTTCCCTTTGTTAGGTAGCAGAAAAGTTGCATCTAACCCACTATAGTTGCTGATATGCCTTTATTTCTGTTATTAAAAAAATATTCTGTTTTGATACATTTAGGTATTTTTTTACATTAGTAATATACATGAAATTAGTTTCTTTGAGCTTTGTTTCCAGTAACAATAATATGTTATAATTGGCTGTTTTCGAATACTTTTGGTTGCTTGTTTATTATCCCAACCTCCCTTGTTTGAATTTACAATTTTAAAATTGATTTATTTTTACATACTGTAATAACAGAGTTGATCTAAAATCACACAAAAAACATAAAATCAGAGTGGGGGAAAAGTTAGGGTTTTTTTCCTGTGAAAATCACAAACATTTTAAACGAATCATTTGCATAAGTTGAAATGCAAATATGAATTTCAAAAAATTCTGCACACATTTTGCAAACTAAAAAAGTAATATACAGCTATTTACATTAAAATGAAGCCAATGCCTCATGTGTTTTTTTTTGTCCAACTAATTAAGACCCAATAAGATGCCATAAAAATAATTTTTGCAACTCCAGCAAATACTTTCTGTCCACCACAAGACAGAGGGGCACATAACAGGCCTGACACCTGCAGACCTGACAACAGGAGATGTATCACTCCTCCTGTTTTCCACCTGGAGACAGCGTTTACATTGCAGTCAGCCTTTGGTGGCTTTTTGGCAGCATCTGAGACATTCACCAGTACCCTCATTGTTTTGACATACAAAACAAAACAAACAACTTCACTACACACCAACCACACATCACTACACTCTAACTACACACTCCAAACATGCTAAATGTCGCCAGTCTCGTACATCTCAAAACTCACTATCGATATCGCTCTCGCTCTCGCCGCCGTCACTCCCAAAACGTTCCTTTCTTCCTAAGCAACCTAATGCCATGAGTTAACATATGAGTCCATGTAAAAACCTGACTTGTGTATCATGTTTTGTCATGGACTCTGTTCTCTGATTTTATTTCTCTTAGGGATTTGGCGAAGCTTCAGCGGGAGGTGATGACAACCGAGACGGCTATAGAGCAAAAGCGCTTGGCTAGACACAACTTGCTGCTGGCCTGCAAAATCCAGAACCTTCCCATCAGCCTGTTGTCAGGGAGCCTGAATGAAATCAGCGAGGTGCAGGTAAGACACAGAGATGTTTGGTATCTATTCTGACTTATCATTCCGGTCCTGGACTGTTTATCAAAGTCAGCTCAAATTATAATTTGAAGGAAAGGTTTAAAGTGGTAGTGTGTTGGTATAGCTGATCATTGATTTGCCTGGTCTGTGTAGCTGGACACAGATTCTGAAAGCACTACAGCCACCATGGACATCTATGAGAGAGAGGCACGACTAGTCATTGACTACTCTGAGCTGGAGACAGAGCTCAAGGTGAAATACTGGGCCTCAGCAGCATACTTATTCTCTATTAGTCCTCTTTAGTTATAGAACCAGCAAGTATCACCCATTGTGTATGGTCAGAATTTGCAGGCTGAGCAGGAAGTAGAGGCCTCCCTGGAGAACCTGAGGGAGTCAGTTTCCTCTATAGAGGGAGTGCTGCAGCGCACCGCTGCCCCTAACCTGAAAGCACTGGAGAAAATGAGGGAGGTGAAGGACAAGTTACAGGGAGTGAAGGAAGGTATTTGTATGAATCTGTTGAGTTTTTCACCTCAAACTGAAACTGCTGGTGAAATACACACCCATCAGGCATAACATTATGACCACTGACAGGTGAAGTGAATAAAACCGATTATCTAATGGGAGCAGTGAACATTTTGTCCTCAAAGTTGATGTGTTACAAGCAGGAAAATGGACAAGTGTAACGATTTGAGCGAGTTTGGCAATTGTGATGGCCAGATGACTGAGTCAGAGCATCTCCAAACCTCTCTGTCTGTAGCGGTCAGCATTTATCAAAAGTGGTCCAAAGAAGGAACAGTGATGAACCAGCGTGACCCTGACAGACGAGCTACTGTACTGTAAGATTGCTGAAAACCTTAAGGTGTCAGGATGCTTGGTGACATCTTGGTGGCAGGTACAACAGCACAACTTCAGGGGTCTAGTGGAGTTCATTCCTCGACGGGTCAGGGCTGCTTTGCATGCAGAAGGGGAGCAACACAATATTAGGCAAGTGCTCATAATGTTATACCTGATTGGTGTATTTCTACAATCAGCAAAACCAGTTTACCTGTACGTTTAATATTGTTTTCATAAGATGTGCAAACTGTTTATTTGATTAATTAATGAACAGAGGACTGCTTCTGTCTAAGCAGACAGTTTTTTCATTTTGAAATTCATTTATTCCCACGGGTGCGTTTTGCAGGTTATAGTGTGTTAAGTGAAGCACCTGGACTGATGATTAAGCTTCCTCTCTCTCTGACTCAGCCTTTGATGCCAGCACTAAAGCAACCAGGAAGTGTAATCAGGAGTTTCAGCAAGTCAGATCCCAGCGCCTCCACCTCTTCAGTCAGTGTTTTGAGCATGTGTCTGTCGTAATCGATCAGATCTATAAAAGAATTTGCAGGAACAACAGCGCCCAGGTGAGACAGACAAACTTCACTTTGATTTTTTTTTTGTCTTCTATTTTTACATTTTCGTTGTTCTTTTCTCCTTCAAAGTTATGTTTGTAAAATGTGTGTAATTACTTTTCCGTATACGGAACAAAAACAATGAATTTTGTATATATTAAATTAAAATTATGGTCTTCAGTGATGATTTACTATACATGGAAACATTAGGCATATATTTGCAGTCTATTCAACTCTTGAGTAGAGTGCAAAGTTTCTCTCCTGCTTTGATTGCCTCATGAAGGGCATTTTAGTATAGTTATAAAATATATATATATATATATATATATATGATCCAATAGAAGCCAAACTGTACATAATTTTCGTTAACTTGAGCATTTTAGAAGCTGTTGCCTTAAATAATAAAACCTATTAAAAAATTTAGGCTGTCTGTGATTTGTGCTCCAGGCCATTTTGAGTGCAGAGAATACAGAAGAGCCGTACTTGGGTGGCATCAACTACAACTGCGTAGCACCAGGGAAACGCTTCATGTCCATGGACAATCTGTCTGGTGGAGAAAAAGCCATCGCGGCCCTTGCTTTCATATTCGCCATACACAGGTAACACTGAAGTCACCCCACGGTAAAATACATAAAAAATGTATCACAGGTATTAAATGTATTTTTTTTCAGTGAATTGTATTTAAAGGTCAAAGAAAACGCTGTTATTTTATTTTAATAAATGTGTGAAGCCTTTTAAGCTGCAGAATAATAATGTTAAATAATAAACTACTATTGACCGAAATAATGTGATTGTGGTTTTTGAGCAGCTCTAGTGATCAGCATTTCCTTATGTTGACCGACACAAAGTCATACCATATTCCTGACCCACATTCCTAGTATACTGTGTTTGTGCTGTTTCCTGCTCTCAGCTTCCGGCCTGCTCCTTTCTTAATCTTGGATGAGGTGGATGCAGCCCTGGACAACACTAACATCGGAAAGGTAAGAGTCAAGCTGCATAAACATTCACTATTAATATCCACCGCTGGAACAACCCAGTATCCCGGCAAAACATGTAATAGACACACTGGCCCACCGCGTCCATTGGACTGGTGTGTCTATTACACGTTTTGCCGGGATATCGAGTTGGCTGGAAACTATTAATACATTGATTATATCCATTTTAAAGTGTTATTTTGAGATGAAGCTGACGGAGGCAACATGTTTTTGGCATCACTGGATAAAAGGAAAAATCAGTAACCTTTTAATGTAACACATTCAAGTGACCAGAAAAGGAAAAGGACTCTGGAGACATAGATCATAAAGAGGAAAGTAAAATAGAGAGCAGAGACCTCGTGGCACAATGTGTTAAGTGATGGGTCAAGTCAGCATAAAGCCACTGGATGTTATCAGTACTGTAATAATCTTGACAGTCCTTTCAAGGCTGCAGTCATCCCTGTTGCTTAACACACTTTTTCCTTCCAGTCAGCTTTCTGTCAACATGCTTCAATGCAGCACTCTGAGGACAGCCAGCCTTTTCAGTAACAACCTTCTATGGTTACCCTGCTTGTGTCATTGATCAACCTCAGGACAAAGTGTCAAGTCAGCAGTCTTCCCCGCGATTGTGGTTGTGTGTACGGAACTAGACCCACAGATGCACACTACTGGTACTCTTTGAATAGTAACCCGTTAGACTGAAGACTAGATTTAAAGGACTATTCCGTTTTGGCACGGAGGCACCTTAATGCAGAACTGTTTGACCTCGCAGTGTGGATGGGACATAATTATGCTAATGACTTATTCTTAGTTGTAAGAAGCAGTGATATAAGCCGGCGTTTTGTTTGGATTGGGGGCTTCTAATAGAAAGGGATGCCTGCAGCAGGAGGGCCATGTATTTTCAGATTATATTGTTTTTGTATATTTACCAAATAAATTTTGCCTACTACATTCTTAAAGGAAACTTTTGCAGGCGATATATCAAATGCGAGTATTCACTGTCTCCAGGTGACCAGTTTCATCAGAGAGGAGTCCAGGGAGAACATGCAGATCATCATCATCTCTCTGAAGGAGGAGTTTTTCTCCAAGGCAGACGCTCTGCTGGGCGTCTATTCAGATGTAACATAGCTTTCATTAATTCTGAAAATTGGTGAAGAAGTTTAAATTCCTACAATGCCAGGCAATGAAGTCATTATTTTTTGTGTTTGGCAGTTTGATGAATGCATGTTCAGCTGCATTCTGACCCTGGACCTGCGTCCCTATCCTCTGGTTGAAGATGACAATGGGAAGCAGACTGACAAAGACCCCAGCTCCGACAAAAGGCAGGATTGAGCTTTACAGGAATCACCTGCATGAAGCCATCATCTTTTCTTTTTGTTTAGTGGTCTGTTGTGTTGTTTAATGTTTGTGGTTGTTTCTTAGTGTTCTTCTATTTTGACTACACAGAGGAACTGTCCAGACTAAATGTGCAGGCAGTGGAGTTATCTTGGAAATCAAATGATGATCTTTATGTTTTGCGTTTGGCTGTTTTACTAAATTGTTCGTTTAAAGTAAATGCAGTTCACTGAAGATTGTTGTTTTTTTTTCAGGTAAGTTTTAACCTCAAGTTATGTTTATGAGAAGGTTGTGTGTTTTAATTTGCTTACAAAGCAAATTGTTTTTACCTGAGGTGAAAAATGAAAGAAGAAGAAAAAACCCAAATATTAAATATAGCAACCATAAATTAAAGCCTCTGAAGGACTCTGTTTATGTGCTCGTTCTCCCATTAGGCACTTTGAAGTTGTTGGTGTAAATGTTATCATTGAAGTTGTAAAATGCTCTGTTCATTAAATCCACTAAGTTGAATATGGGTATGATGTCTTGCTGTTATATTTTTCAGCCTTTTTAAAGTGTTTCCCATTTAAATGTAATAAATTCTGCCTTATTAGCCATTATTGTGGATTGAGTTATGATATTAAAAGCATAATATTGTTGTTTTATATTGTTTGTCATGTACAAATTACAGAGCCAATGAAGATGCATAAGGTGATATTTTGTCTACTGCAGACAAATTATTTGTACAAAGAAGGTGTAGTGTAGAAGATACTGTAATATCAGCCTCCTGACCATCTGTCTCATTAATATGCAAATAAGTTATTATGTATGCACAGGATAGATGCACTCATAACATAATTTTAGTGCTAAATTGAATTTAGGGTGCACACAGCCACCATATAATTGAGAACACAGGAATTTTTTTTATATTTTTGTGATTCACTGAAATTCTTGCTGCTTCAACATTAAGATATAATTTACTGTGGATATTAAAAAGTAGCAAAGTCTTAAAGACTCCATACTGCATAGCTTGAAAAGCAATGAGACCTGGTTATAAAAAGATCTTAATAATAGTGAGGTGGAAGTAAAAGTTGATGGGCTGAGTTATTTCTGTGGCGGCTGTTTGCATCTGAAAAGTAAAGTATTCACAGTAAACTATATACAGTCTTGATATACAAGTGATATACAGTCTTGTTTACGCAGGGCCTTAGACATAAATATACGCACAATAAGACACAGTCTGTATATGCGACCTGGCCACCAGTAGGGGGCGGTAATATTGAGCACTATACAGTTAAGAAGCAGACCCCGTGATCACTATTTACGGAAGTGTAGCCTCGCTTCGAATTGAAGTCTGCTCACAGAGTCATTTCTGTTGTGTTGTCACGCAGATATTTCTTAGTTCTTCAGAGCTAAATCGCTACCTTGAAAAACGTTTGCTCGGGATTCATTTATCTCCAAACGAGCTTCCGTTAACGCCGTTAGTAACACATCTTAGCTGGCATTACTATAGCTAGCTTAAACCGGTGAGCCAACAGCCCTTTTAGTTCCTCCGGTCCTACATACTTGGTCGTACAGTAGTTGTTTATGGTCTGTTTGTAGACCGTATCAACTCTGCACAAACTGGGGTTTTTTTAGCAGGTAACTCCAGTTTCTGAAAACGTTAACTGAAGCTAACTGCTAGTTTACTAACCTAACGTCAGCACCATGGGAGCGGAACAGAGCGGAGATGCGGAGCACAAACACTCCGATTACAGCTCATCAGGTAAGGCTGTCTGCCGTGGTGGTTTTCAGATATTTCTCTGTTAAAGTTAGTTTTAATGAAAAGTAAACCAAGCTGAGGTTACCATTATATGTGAAGGCACCTGGACCCACAGTCATCGGTATTACACATCCCATTTGCATATACCCTCTAGTAGTAGCACCACTACTAGTAGTATACATGTAATGAAAGTCCTGCAGTTAAATTGTGTGAGTACTGAGCTTTTTAAAAGTTACACATATGTCACATGTGCAGTGCTTCAGATTTGGTTTTAATTACATTTCTGTCGTTGCAGTGGTGCCATCTCCAGCAAAACAGAAGGCAAAGATGGATGATATTGTGGTTGTGGCTCAGGGGACTCAGTCAATGCGAAATATCCACAACGACCCAGATGTCATCAAGCTTCAGGAGATACCTACGTTTCAGCCGCTTTTGAAAGGTAACTTTTGTGCTGTCAGGGATTTTTTTTTTTTTTTGCACTTTAAGAGCCTGTTAAAGGGGATCTGTGTATAGGGTTTTAGTGGCGAGTGCTCATATTAAACATGGCCAGAGTTTAAAACAAGCAGTATACCACCCGGCCTGTTGCTGCATGTTGGAGTTAAACACAGGGCAAGATTGACTCATCTCCCATACCCAAGTCAGTTTTGGACCGATATCCGATTCAAGTACCAGATCTTTGCATTCCTACTTACAAGGACCGGTGTTGTGCAAAAAAAGTGATTTCTGTGTTTCTTATATCTTAACTTATATTGGTAAATAGACTGTAGTGAACAGAATTCATGGATGGGTTATATATAAAATACAGAAGTGACCTGTTTTGCAAGTATGTTTATGATTGCCTTATTTTACCTACATTGTAGTTAATCTAGTTCTTTTTGGTGACCTAAACTATGTTGAATGTTATGTTGTAGAAGGTCCATAACCCATCATAACTGCCAGAGCTGCAAAATAACCTCCAGCAGGCCACTGGTGTGAATGTCTCTGAACAAACAATGAGAAACATACTTCATGATGGTGGCCTGAGGGCCCAGCATGCTCTAGTGGGCCCTGTGCTTACTGCTTGGCACCGTTGGCCATTAAATACCCGAATTGGCAGGTCCATCCTGTGCTTTTCACAGATGAGAGCAGGTACACTCCGAGTACGTGTGACAGCACCCTCACTCCCATTAGGTATCGGGATAAAATCCTAGGACCCATCGACAGACCCTACGCTGCTGCACTTAGGTCCTGGAAATAATTGATGTAAATAACAGAATATGCATTTAAATGCATCCCTAACACAATATATGACCTACAGATTTGCTCTGTGATGTGGTGAAATGCTGTATTTTTATATTTATCAAGTGGCAGCAAATCCAATTTAGAGCAACGTACACAGTAGCTGAAAAATTCATAGACTGCATAGTGATCACAATTTTTTTTAATTTTATTTTTTTTGCTGATTGAAAGATATAAAACTAAATGACTTCACACTGCAACATTAGCTGTAAAGGCAGTGTAACAGTGTTTGGATTTCTGTGATCACCTGAGGTACGCCTTCATTATACTCTTCAGATGTTTTGTCTGGCATCCTTCTATTCAGTTTTCACATGTGCTGAGTTTTAATCTTGTTTCCAACCAGTTCATTTTAAAATTCTGTGCAGTGGAGCTGAATGTCGCTGCAACCTATTAGCACTGTGTTAGAAGGCTGATAATGAACCAAAGTTCCTGTGTAGGCACACTCCTGAAATAGCAGCCTGCAAAGCTCTGTCACATCCTGTGCATTGCTAATTACTGTAATTACCAAGTGTTACACTGTTGTCAAGTGTTACCGTGTTCCTGCATGTCCAAGTAAGTCGTTTTTTTTGCTTTTTCTCTCCACAGGGGTGCTGAGCGGCCAGACGTCACCCAGCAGCGTGTGCCTGGAAAGGCTGGACACTGCTCAGGTTCTGCAGCTCTGCATCCGGTACCAGGACCACCTACACCAGTGTGCTGAGGCTGTGGCTTTCGACCAGAATGCTCTTGTAAAGAGGATCAAAGAGGTAAGTCCTTGAATAACTATATATACATGGGATGTAAACATATTTTGTGAGATTTTTACTCCAGATGCTCTTTGTGACGCAGAACCAAAGTGATTTGTGTCTCCACTCAGGACTGAGCCGTTTACCTCTTGCTTTTTGGGTGCATGTGTAAATCACTACACCTGAGTGGTCCTACCTGAGCCACTCACAAAGACCACATATATGTTTAAATAAACTCAAAATATCCTAATTAAATATACAATATACAGTTAAATGGAACAAGTCTGCAGGGTGTGCGCTTGCTAAATGGTAGGTGTGGAGGGTGTAAAACAGAAAGAAAAGGTCAGGTGGCAGGCCAGTAAAGTTTCCTAACTGAGAGAACCGTAATAAGCAGCTGTAATAAGAGCTGGGCAGATTCTCTAAATACTAAGGAAAGGTGCCTCTGTGCTTCCTTTATTACCTGCTTTAACTAAAGATACAGTGGAATGTCCTTTATGAATAGATAAACAGTAATGTTGAACCACAATTCAGTGCAAGCAGACTGCTCACAAAAACAATAAACATGTACAAGTCTTTGCATTAAAATAAAATTGGGCCTCCTTATCAATCTAAAATCATTACAGATCTTAGAAAAAAATTTAAAAGAATATAAATAAATAATCAAATTAACAGGACACTGCTTGTTTTTTTTTTCTCCACGTATGTGTTCTCTGTTTCTCTGTAGATGGACATATCGGTGGAAACCTTGTTCAGTATAATGCAGGAACGCCAGAAACGGTACGCCAAGTACGCCGAGCAGATCCAGAAGGTCAATGAGATGTCCATGATCCTGAGACGCATCCAGATGGGAATCGACCAGACGGTGCCGCTGATGGAGCGCCTCAACAACATGCTGCCTGAGAGTGAACGCCTGGAGCCCTTCAGCATGAGGCCTGATGGGGAATCCGCCACCAAGTAGACTCTTGAAAATAAACACAGCTGCTTTCCTAC
This sequence comes from Etia nguti, assembly GCA_015106755.1. Lineage (NCBI taxonomy): Eukaryota > Metazoa > Chordata > Actinopteri > Cichliformes > Cichlidae > Etia > Etia nguti. The sequence continues at coordinate 14,187 of VUQG01045919.1, forward strand.
CTGAGTCTCCGTGCAGCTCTCCGTCCAGTAGGAACAGCAGCTCTGTCCAGCTGGAGAGAATCTAAGACTTGTAACATTTAAAGAAGGCCTGCAGCTTGGCTGTGTGTGATTGCAGCTGCTTGGGTTCGTTCTCCAAGTCACAAACAATTATGTGTATTCTTTTATTTATTGCAGCCGGGTTTGCTGAACACACATGTAATCAATAGATCGGCAAATACATTTCCACACCTGCAAGCTGTCCTGATCAATAACCTTCTGGGTGCATTCATAGGTACACGTGACCCAAGGGAATCAAGCTGGGAGTTGTTGAGATGTTTTGCATGTTTTAAAGATTCTGAAATGAATGTGAGCAACATAAAAACATCTAAAACTGCTGATCTGAAGATTTGTGGACAGCCTCCTAACACTCGGCAGCTGCTGCAGAATTTGTGATGCGTTAGTTTTGGATCGTGCCCCTAACATTACAAATGTATGTTTGTAATCATGATGTTTGAGTTATTTTGTCATCATATCCCATCGCGGAAGTCCTTGTGTGCATTCTTTGCAATGTTAAGATTTCGTTTTGGGATAAAAAGAGCAAAAAGAAGTATTATTCCATAATGAGCATCGAAACTGTGCAGTGGAAGTAAAATCAGAAATCTTGTGTACTTGGCTTGTGTGGGAAGGGAGACTTTAAATGGATGCTTATCTTGAGCAGTTGTGACAAGCCTGTTCACAAGCAAACTGTGAAAAATAGAAACTTTGGACTGTATATAGATGCTGATAGCTCAGGTTTTGTAAGGAATGATACAAAAAACATAAATGGAGATGGACACAAAACATTTGGATTCTGACTTCTGTTAAAAAAAAAAAGGCTTTCAGATCACTGCACCAACTGTCAGCATTAACTTTGTCTGTTGGTCTGCGCACCAAAGGTTTACATACTGACCTGTTAATAAGCAGAAATGTAATAACAGTTTGTTATATTTTGATCTCTTTGAGGAAATTGATCAGGTTAACTTGATGGCTTCATCTACTGAGTAGTTGCCATGTTCGCTACCCTGACAGGGGATGGATTTGGGATTTTATGTGGTTTCATGTTTACTGCCTCTATTTTTAAAAAAAGAGAAAGGAGAAAAAAAAGCTGTCAAGAAGACGTGCCCGTGTAACATGCTCTCAACAGTTTATTTTCTTTTAGGTGTAAAATAAACACTTTTTCCTGTGCAGATGTGTGTGTGTGTGTGCGTGTGTGTATAAATGCCAGTAAAACTAAGTGAGAAATTGCCTTTAAGGTGGGCCTGAACACTTTGCAGCAGTTGCAGTGAGGACATGTTGGTCCACTAGGTGGTGCATGAATAACACATTTCACTGGCTGATGTGTCTCATTGTCCATATACAGCTGTTGGAGTGTGGATGTTAGGACTTGAGAGTGAATGATTCTTAGCTTGTACCTGCTCACTGTCACTGTAAAAATAAATAAAACAGCCTGCTCCTACCAGACCACCTGTTTTTATTTTCATTACTTGTGCCAGAGCTTCATTTGATCATGGGAGCTGATCTTTTAACGCCTCATATATTTGTGTTCTAATGCTGCTTGCCATTCATTTTGTCTGCTCGCTCCCATAGTTTGTGTTTTGTCATGTTTGTCGTTTGTGGTTTATCTAGGCTCTTCTTTCTTCCATTTCACCTGAGCCCCAACGGTTCACGTGAGATCGCTGACCCTCCCTGAATGTGGTTTCTGCTGGAAGTCTCTCCCAGTTAAATCAAAGTTCTTCCCCGCCACTGTCACCATCTGCTTCCTCATAGGACTTGTCTAATTTTTGGGGTCATAGAAATTTATCTCTAACACCCTCTTTCAAAACACAGAAAAATATTTTTTTTGGCAGTGGTTAGAAAACTAACAGAGTTTATAACACACTGATTTATGTCATATCCTTTCAACAGTGATGGATTCTCATGTCTAACAACAATGAAAACCTGCAAGTTAAGCTTAAAGCTTAGCTGCCCTCACTGTGCAACCCTATTAATATTTTTGGACTGAGCTGGCAGCCGAAATGCGTCAGTGTTTTGTTTACCCTGACCAACATTTGTATTGCTTTAGGTTGATAACATTAGTTGAATAGGTTAATCGGTTTTTAAAAGGGAATGTGAAATTGTCTTAATAATCATTTCTAAGTTTGTTGTGTCTGGTAATAAATTGACTGTACTGCAGACTGCTGATAAATTACATTAAGCACTTAAAGACACCACTTTGGACTCTAATGTCTGTTTTTCACAACTTTTCTTATTTTATTTTTTTTACATTTAATAAATGATAATCATAATCCTGCATGGTCAGGAAAGCAATAGGCAAAATAATAGGCAAAATTAAGTGTTGTGAAGGCAGGAACTTCACCAATGATAATAATAATAATAATAATGATAATGATAAAAAACATATGTTGCACCAATCACTAGCAGAGCCTGTGGCATAAATACTAAATCGACCAGCTTTAATAGCTGCTACTTCTTTACTGTCTTTTAATATCTGCTTTTTAATCTTCTTTATTGTATAAAAAATCTCAGAAACAATAACAGCTTCCAATAACCTGCTGCTTTGGAGATTTTTGATCAGTGCAGTTTCAATTTTGAGCCGGACCAAAGCTAGTGGGCGAGTGTGCCCATTTCCTGTTTATATTTCTCTGAGGGAGAGAAAACATTTCTAGGAAAATGGGAAAAAAATTGGTCATTTGGGTTCTATGCTCATGTATTTAACCTATTTATGATGCTTTTTCTTATTTTCTCTCATATAGATTCATCACACACCTTGCTCGTAAACGCGAATTTCTAAACAGCAAGGACATTACAGCAACCCGAGACGACTTGAAACGGAGCATCAGAATCGGGAAGAAATGTACCTAAGTGACTTTAAACGCGGCATGGTTGTTGCAGGTCTAAGGCAAACTGAGAAACTGCTGATCTACTGGGGCTTTCCCTCACAGATTTTTCTTCTAGGATTTACAGGGAATGGTCCAAAAAGAGAACATATCCATTGAGCGGCTGTTTTCTGGGTGAAAATGCATTAATGTCAGAAGTGAAAGGAGACTGGCCTGACTGCTTCGAGCTTATGAGAAGGCAACAGTGATTCACATAACCACTCGTTACAACTGAGGTATGCAGTAGTGCATCTCTGAACTTACATGTCAAACCTTGAAGCAGATGGGCTACAACAGCAGAAGACCACACTGTGGACAAACCGAGGCTACTTTTCACACAGCCTCACAAAAATAGAAGACTGGAAATACATTGCCTGGTTTAATGAGTCTTGATTTCTGCTGCAACTTTTGGATGGTAGGGTCAGAAATGAGCATAAATAACATGAAAACAACAGCCATCCTGCCTTGTACCAATTGTTCAGGCTTGTGTTGGTGGTTTCTTGGCTCTCTTTGGCCACCAACTGAGCATCAATGACATGCCATGCCCTGCATGACTATTGTTGCTGACCATTCCCGTCCCTTTATGACCACAGTGTACTCATCTTCTGATGGCTTGTTGCAGCAGGAGAATGTGCAATACCACAAAACTCCGTTAATCTCAAACAGTTTTTTTAGACATGATAATGACTTTAATATACGCAAAGGATGTCCACAGTCAACAGATCTCAATCCCACAGATCACCTTTGGGATGTGGTAGAATGGGTGATTCACATCATGGATGTGCAGCCAACTAATCTGCATGTGATCGTGTTAATATAGATCGAAATCTCAGAGGAATGTTTCCAGCACCTTGTTGGATCTGTGCCGCACAGAATTAATGCAGGTCTGAAGGCAAAAGAGGATCCAACCAGATACTTGCAAGGTATACCCAATAAATTGGCTGGTGAGTGTACAGAATATACACTGTTACAGTGGTGGTGGCCACATTCAATCCCAAATAATAACATTAATATATTTGCAAGGAGCCAAAATCTCAGACTTCAGGCTGCCCCACTGCCAGACCAGTATGGTGAAAAGATTGATTCTCATTTAGGGCTTTTCTATTCTACTTGAGCACTCAGAGAAAACAGCCAAAACTCCATCAATCATATGACCCAATATGAGCAAGCACTACTCTGGTAAAGACTTTGAAATGAGAATAACAGATTCTCTTTACCACATGTCTGACAGTAGTCGAAGAGCATACTAACAAGGATTCCCTGACACTGTTCCTGCGGCACCTGTGTTTTGATATGGCTGTCAACTTACTGTACTTTGTATGTACTGTGCATGTATAGTACCATGTAAAATGTTTTTCTACTACTAAAGCATGAAAAATGGAAAGGAACAAATCTGTTGGTGCCCTTGGCCATTCCTCAAAGCTACACAGGGTGCTGTGGTATCAACTTCCAGCTTCCTTCGTGTGTGTTTGGGTGGGCAACATCACAGAAGCCTGGAAGCCTGGTGATTCCCACTGGGGTTTAAAACACATATGTACCAAACTTAAAGACCAAATCAGAATCAGTGATTAAAGGATGTTGCCTCAGAAAAAGCTCTCTGCTAATGGCCAGTGGCTGGTGGTCGGGTTTTTTTTCCCTCCCCCCCTTGAGCCAGTGTGGTCTGATTAGAGTTCTTGTGTATGTTGTTGAATTTTTCATCAGCGTATAAACACCCCAAACTCAATTACACCTACAAAAGGATCCTCCTCCGGCTCGATTGCTTTGAGGTTCAGAATTAGCACAGTTCGTTGACATATGGTACATAAGGCAGAGACAACTTTTCTGTTGAATTTAAAGTAGAACTCCTTTGATATGTTATCGCCTTTCATGTGTAAATTAAAATGGGTAAAAAAATGTCTTAAATGGCCGTGGGGGTATTGTTTGAACATTGGAACAGAAATGGAAATTGTCATTGCATTTATGCACCAAGGAGGTGTAAAAGTTCCTCCGAGTCTTTGTAATGAAGAGCAGCTACCGACGCTCAGAGCTGGATATTAACGCCACGAGATGATACAATACGATCTGCCACCAGGAAATTCATTCTCCGAAATGAAAGAGAAATCCAATTTCCCCTGTATACTTCTCATTTGAATATAAATCAAAGGATGGTTTGCTGCCTTTTTCCTCCCTGTTTTGCCCCACTTAAAATTAGAAACACAAAAATAAGTCCAGGCCTCTTATCCCCATCATCTCTCAGGTCAAAAATACGAACCGGCACTGGTTGTTTCCCTGCAATAAGAGTGGAAATTTGCCAGATTATTTTTATGTTTTATGCCCTCTGCTCTCATTTAAAAAAAGAAAATAATTCACAGAGTTCAATTCATTATGTGTATGACAGAAGTCATTTTATTTATATTTCATATCTCCTTCCAGCTTCTGATTGTGATTGATTGTGATTAGAGCCCAGAAAATGAACAAAAGAATTAAAATTACCAGGACTAAAAAAATAATTTATTTCCAAAAAGTAAATAATAAAATGACTTTTTTTAGTCCAGAATGAAGATTAATTGCTTTCTGTGACTGGAAACTGAATGTGACATTTTAATGTTGGTTGCACAAGACATGAAGTAAAAGTACAGAAACGTCCTTGGAATCTAAGATATGCATTTTTTCCCTCACATTTCCGATCCAAAGAAACCAAAAAATACTGAGCTGATCAACTGAGACTGAAAATAGTAACTGCAACCTTGTGGAACTAATGTCACCTAATAGCAGTGATTTTTTCTGTCTTTTCATTTTGAACAGTTGAAAATTGACCGGTTATTTGAAAACTAAAAAAATATTTGTTTGACATACTTGGGTTTAGATTCCCTAGTAGGAAAACAGGGTCTGACTTGTGGCATTTTCACAAACAGACTTAACTGCTTTCTTCCCTGGAGGTGAAAAGATTAACACAAATTTTTCTTGACTTTCAAGATTGGTGCTGCTTTAAAAAATGTGTCTGTTGCTGGGCTTGTTCTTATCTCCACTTGCAATCAATAACTCTTCATTTTTAAATATATGTTGAAAGTGCTTTTATTTTCACTTTATAAAATGTGGAAGGGGGAAAAGATCATCTTAGATTCATAAAATATTCAGCTGAAGGGGATCTTTGCATGCTAGGTTCAAAATAATATATTTTCTCCTTATGCTTGAGCATGCTGCAGCCCCTTAAATAAAGGCAGGAGAGCTCCTCTCCCTTTAAGCCAACTTTCTTCTGGTAGTCTACCCCCCACATAAAAGAAAAAAAGCCTGTCCGGAGTTCTTCACACATACAAAATCTCGAATGATCCGGCCCCATCATATTATCCCCCAAAGAGCGCTCTCAGACTGTAGGCTCACTTCTGGTTCCTAGAGTTTCTAAAAATAGAATGGGAGGCAGAGCTTTTAAGTACCAGGTTCCTATTTTGTGGAACCAGCTTCCAGTTTGATTTTGGGACACAGACATCCTCACTGCTGTTAAGATTAGGCTTCAAACGTTCCTTTGGGATAAAGCTTATACTTAAGGCTGGATCAGGGAACTCTGAACTATCCTAGCCTGGTTCTGCCGAAGGTTTCTTCCTGTTAAAAGGGAGTTTTTCCTTCCCACTGCCACCAAAGTGCTTGCTCATAGGGGGTCATATGATTGTTGGGTATTATTATGTTATTGTAGGGTCTACCTTAAAATATAAAGCACCTTGAGGCGACTGTTGTTGTGATTTGGTGCTGTATAAATAAAATTGAATTGAATTGAATTGAATTGAACTGAATTATATGACTGAATATCAAGAAAGACATAGCAGGTCTGCTTTGAGTTGACTTTGACATTTTTTTTCTACAAAAAATCATCTTCTTAGCAGGTTGAAGCCATGTGGCCCAGAACTGTTGTAAATACTGTACCAGTGAGTAGTTTGAGGAAAAGCAAAGGGTGTTTTTAGATGATTGCCTGTATTGAATGTATCGACTTTCATTCTGGAGAATTAACCTACACAGTTTTAAAAAAAAAAACTTGTAGGCAGTCACCTCCAGTGATAGACACCCAGTGGATTCTCCCTCTTGAGTTGCAGCCAAACATTGTCTGTTGTACTAGAAACATGAATTCTGCCTCAGACCGGATTTATCCGGGGACATCTAATAAAGCACTTTGTTGCTTCATTGCACATTTGTGCTATGAAGGACACAGAACTGCTACAGGAGACCAAGAAAGGCATGTTTTTATGTACAGGCCATTGTCATTCACTGCTGTAGCTGTGTTCAGAAGGACATTCACATGTCAATGAACACATTCACTCTGCTGCTGTTTAATCTCTCAAATACATGCTTAACTGTTTGGATCTGATCTCTCAGTCTAAATCCACCACTGTAAAGGAGTAATGAGTAGTAAATGAATAACATTAGAACCTCCTGTAAAAAATATTTACCTATAGATCGCTGAAAGGGCGAATATCTTATTAAGGTTATTTTTGTGATTATCCTGTGTAGAAGCAGTGTTGTATCTACAATTTGGTTCGATGTCTCAGTGATTGCAATGTCTAACCAAAGGTATTTGAGTGTACTGGTAATGGAGGATCAAACTGTTTGCTTAGATGTGCGTCACACATTCTAATGATTGGAGAAATCTCTAAATGGTTCTCCATCTGGTCACCCAATCAAAAATTAGAACTGAATGGTGTACTGTTGGGGATTCAAGTCTTTAATTTTTCTTGATGTTTCATTTCATTTTAATAGAAAGAGATGGAATATCAACCAAAAATCTGAAACCCCCCCCAAAACACATCACCTTTTTGCAAACACAGTGGTAAGATCCTAGAAATCTGATTCTGTTCATCTGGACGTTGTGTTTTCTGTGGGAGCAATATTTTGCCATGTTTCATTACTTCAAAAAAGTCAAGTCCAAGAAGTGACTTCTTTCAGTTTCTAACATTGAAAATCCAATATCCAGATGAACAGAATCAACTTTCTGGGATTTCCTTACCTGGATGATTGAGCATGAATCAAGACAGTAAAATGCTTCTTGTAGTTGGTCATCAGGTTTGCACACATCTCAGGCAGAGCGTTCTCATTCCCAACACGTAACATACCGACAATTTGTCAGGTCCTGAGGCATCTCATAGTAACGCGAAAGGTACCCTTCGGCGTCCTTATGATACGCTTCGAATTCTCAATTGAATCCAATAGAATGCCGCTTGCGGCGGTAACACACGCCCCAGCCGTCTATTCCAGCCCTAACCCCTAACCATAACCCTATCAGATAGTGTTTTCCAAAGCGAGCATAAAACACATTTACATGTATAGATTCTTTCCAAACTGCTCTCATTTCTCACTCTTAACTAACTGAAGTCTTTCATTGAACTACCAAATAAACAAATTGGTGGTCTCTTTCTGGCCAGACATGTGGCACCACTTCTGCTATAATTTTGTTTGTATTTAACAAAATAAAAATGCAGACATAAGTGTACACGTTAGTTTTTGACTGCTAGTGAAAACTGTTTTCTTTACAAATAACTCTCTCACTGAACTAACACAGCTAGTCCCTCAACATGTTTGTACTCTCTGCTCATATTGCCTTCATATTAAATAATTTTTTTTCTTTTTAAAGAACTTATTTTAACATTGCAATCAACAACAAACAAATCCTACCCACTTCATGGGCCAAATTGCATTATATTTCTTCATGTCAATATAGGTGAAGGTAGAGGTGACGTGGGCCACAAGTGGCCCCCGGGCCCCCGGGTCGCGAGTTTGAGACCCCTGCTCTAAATCCTTTAAGTTTCTTGGCTGCTGTTTTGCAACTCAAAGCTTCAGCTCCCTCCATAGAGTTTTTTTGGACAAAAGTCTGCAGACTGGCTTGGCCACTCCTTGACCTTTATGCACTTCTTCAGCCACTCCTTTGTTGCCTTGGTGGCATGTTTTAGGTCAAAGACCCATCTACGACCTGTCTTAAGTGTTCTGGCTGAGGGAAGGAGCTTCTTGTCCAGGACTTTACAGTACATGCCCCTGTCCATTGGGCCATCAAAGCAGTGATGTTGTCCTGTACCCTTAAGAGAAAAACAGTCCCAGAGCATAATGTTTCCACCTCTGTGCTTGACTGTGGGAATGGTGTTCTTTGGGTCAGGCTCAACATTTCTCTTTCTCCAAGACAGCTGTCACATCTTAAGCAGGTGAACAGGACTCAGAAGCCAAACTCACGTCTACAGATTCGAAAGGTTTATTCACGGGCAATATTAATTACACAAGATTTAGCAGAACGTACATCCAGAGGGAGAGAAGGCAAGGGGGGAAATCCACAAATCCAATGATAAACGACACAACTCTCTCTCAACACAGGAACACTCTTTCTTACTATACGCAAGGGATGGAACATCAGGGAAGACCTGTGCACAGGGAAACACGCAATTATCAGCTAGAAGTTGCAGGGAACATGGTCAGATAACACTGAGATGAGCCGAGGCTTCACTAACGAGGTAAGTCGATGATCGAGTAAAGAATGACTGTCAGCCACACCTTAAGAAAAAGATGAGGATCTTTCTTCAGGCACAGTTGGGAGATGATCCACAGGTAAGCAGGGTGGAGACCTGGAATGAATCCGGCTCATGACCAACACACATGAACGCAGAGAGAGAGAGACCACACAGTATGTGGAGTGGGCTGGGACCATGCCAACGGGGGGTAAAGTTATAATGCTAAAGAGCTTGATTTTGGTTTCTTTTAACCACCACACTTTCTCCTAAGCCTTCTCATTTTTGCCACTGAACATCATTTAGATCTTCACTGGCAAACTTAAGAATGACCTGTGCAGGTGTGCCTTATCCACATAACAAGTTTATGATTAGTATCTATAATTGATTGATGGGTTGATTGTGATCTGCGCATCACTTGGACACACAGCCAGTCTGTGGGAACCAGAATTCTGTCTAGGTTATAAGGCATCAAATACTTTTTATTTCACTTAGTGACATGTAATTCAGTTTCTAACATTTACGGAAAAGTGTTTTTTTCTGGATTTTTGGTTAATATTCTGTCTCTTGCCATTAAAATGAAACTATCATAAAAATCAGAGACTGTTCTGTTTTTCTTCTTTTTTTAAGTGAGTAAACTTACAAATTCAGCAGAGAATAAAATCATAATTTTCCCACACTGTGAGTGCCAAACTCTTTACCCTAAACCAAATTTTAACCTTAACCATTCAACCAAATATTGAAGCTCAACTAGTCACAAACAAAATTTCACAATTACAGAAAATCTTATTATTTTTTTTTTATTTTTTTGTCTTTGTTAGTTGGTTCTCTTCTCTACCTTTAGGACTTTGGTTGATTGAGCAACTTTTTAAAATTTTCACCAAATAGCACATCGAGATAATTCCTGTTTACTCAGTGAATTCTCCTGAGATTTCAAGGTCTCACTATTCCCGAGTAGGCAGTGTGGCAAAGGAAGGGTAGGAACTTCTGTAGTGAAGTGTGAGATGGAAAAAGCACACACAGATTTGACACAGCCTTACTTCCAGTGCATTCTTGGTATTGCATTCAGCTGTACTCACAGGACTGATGGAGGTAATTGTATGAAATCTTTTTTTTTTAAAAAGGACTCAAAAGCAAAGTATTAACCCAGCCTACTTTTTTCAACCATACATCCAGCTGCTACAGAATAAGCTCAATATTGTTGCTAGATTCCCAGCTTTGAGAACCCTGGGTAGAACTAGAACCTTCTGGAGAAATCATATCGTATATCTCATTTGGCCTTGGAATACCTCAGGATCCCAGAGGAGGAATTAGAAAGGGTTGCTAGTGGAGTAGGTCATCTGGAATACCCTGCAAAGCTTGCTGCCACTCTGATCCAACTTCTGATAAACAGAAGAGGACGGATGGATGGATGGATGGATGGATGGATGGATGGATGGATGGATGGATGGATGGATGGACAGACGGATGGATGGATGGATGGACAGATGGATGGATGGACGGACGGATGGATGGACGGACAGACAGATGGTCGGATGGATGGATGGATGGATGGATGGATGGATGGACAGACGGTTGGATGGATGGATGGATGGATGGATGGATGGGTGGATGGATGGACAGACGGATGGATGGGTGGATGGATGGACGGATGGATGGACAGATGGATGGATGGATGGATGGACAGACGGATGGATGGATGGATGGACAGATGGATGGATGGACGGACGGATGGATGGACGGACAGACAGATGGTCGGATGGATGGATGGATGGATGGACAGACGGATGGATGGATGGATGGGAGAATTGACGGACGGATGGACAGATGGATGGATGGATGGATGGATAGACAGACGGATGGATGAATGGATGGATGGATGGATGGATGGATGGACAGACGGTTGGATGGATGGATGGATGGATGGATGGATGGGTGGATGGATGGACAGATGGATGTTTTGAAGCTGCAAACTGCAGAATTTCCATCTAATGTTTGGTGTAAACTGTGTCTTGATTTTCAGAAGCTTTACAGAAGAAAATGCAAATGA
>VUQG01045919.1:25605-52245 GCA_015106755.1 Etia nguti
TCTGATAAACAGAAGAGGACGGATGGATGGATGGATGGATGGATGGATGGATGGATGGATGGATGGATGGATGGATGGACGGACGGATGGATGGATGGATGGATGGATGGATGGATAGACAGACGGATGGATGAATGGATGGATGGATGGATGGATGGATGGACAGACGGTTGGATGGATGGATGGATGGATGGATGGATGGGTGGATGGATGGACAGATGGATGGATGGATGGATGGACAGACAGATGGATGATTGGATGGATGGACAGACGGATGGATGGGTGGATGGATGGATGGATGGATGTTTTGAAGCTGCAAACTGCAGAATTTCCATCTAATGTTTGGTGTAAACTGTGTCTTGATTTTCAGAAGCTTTACAGAAGAAAATGCAAATGAATGTGCATAACAATAATCGACAAAACCTGGGCCATGCTGAGGCCTTGACTTTAAAATAATGTGGTTAAAAAACAGCACTGAGTTGTGTATTACAAAAAAAAAAATCTTTTCCCAGTGACTGTTTTCATGAAGGCAAAAATATTTCATCTATTATTCATAAAGGAGAGAAGGAAACCCGGTGAGACAGGAGCCACGTCCGTCACTGCTCTGTTATGTTTGACTCGCTCAGATGAGCGAGCCGAACAAGCCACTGGGAGTCTCTCTCTCTCTCTCGCTCGGTGTAGAAGCACACTCTTTCTTACTGTAGGACATTTTCATTCAGGTCCCAAAACACTGATGTTTTGCTTTTCGGCGTACAACTGTTGGTTACAAATGCGCCTTTTTGTTTACAGCTCATTTCTGCTCTTTTTTGTGTTACTCTAAATGAAATATACAGCGAGTCTCATTATCATCAGTGCTATGCACAAGTAGTAAAACACATTAGTGTCACTAAAGTCGTATGAAATATCATCATATGTGCGTTACGGTTTTAGGCTTTGATATTTTAAATGGAATCACTCAGATATACCATATTAGTAATACATCCCAAACAATGCCACTGAGCACCCCGCTGTTCACGGCAGCTTTTTTTAAAGCGAGTACACATGTACTGCTTCACGTCAAACAATAAAGAGTAGGAGGAATTCATTATTCGCTGTTATTCATATGCAAATGCAAACTTATTGTCTGAAAGAACGCCCTGCTCTTCAGTTTCCACTTAGCCGTGTGATCCAGCTGTGTGTGTGTGCTTCAGTTTGAGGGGGGGAAAAAAAAACATGCATCATCACATCCTATATCAATTATGTTGAGTGGTCTCTTCACATTGATTAGCAGATAAGAGGTTGAGCCAAATGCTTTGTTCCAGGAACACACTGTAGCCAGATGAGTTGGAGCATGTCGGTGAAAAGGCTGTGGAGGACCCTTGAGGTTTGATCAGAGCAGAACTCAGTGAGCAAGCTGGCCTGAAGTGAAATGTCCTCTGTGTTTGGTTGTTTTCTAAACATGTTCAACTGGAGAGAAAAAAAAAGAAAAGAAAAGCATCCCTTTCTCCCCAACATCCCATTATCTGCAGTTGTTTGTGCCAAACATTGCTAGAAAGTAAAGTGATTTGTGCTGTGCCCATCTGGAAGTAGACCAGAGAGAGTGTGCCTACCCCAGACACTTTGAAGACCATAGTCTAAAACCTATTTAAATAAACATATAAAGATATACACAGATGAGGCATAACATTATGACCACCTGCCTAATATTTTGTGTTGGTCCTTGTTTTGCTGACAAAACAGCCCTGACCCATCGAGGCATGAATTCCACTAGATCTCTGTAGGTGTGCTGTGGTGCACCAAGATGTTAACAACAGATCCTTTAAATTCAGTAAGTTGCAAGGTTAGGGGCCCCACTGATGGGACTTTTTTGTCCAGGACGTTTCACAGATGCTGGAATAGAGTGAAATCCGGAGGCCAAGTCAACACCTCAAACTCGTTGTTGTGCTCCTCAAACCAACCTGAACTTTTTTTGCTTTGTGGCAGGGCGTATTATCCTGCTAAAAGAGGCCACAGACTCTTTTTGTGAAAGGATGAACATGGTCTGCAACAATGCCTAGGTAGGTGGTACGCATCAAAGTAACATCCACATAAATGGCAGGACCCAAGGTTTCCCAGCAGAACAATAGCCAAAGCATCACACTGCCTCTGCCGGCTTGCCTTCTTTTCATAGTGCATTGGTCGGTGGACAGGGGTCAGGATAATTACCCTGACTGGTCTGCGGCTTTGCAGCCCCATACACAACAAACCATGTTGTGGATGTGTGTTGTTGCACTGGCTAGCCTTTGCTCCCCACATTTATTAGTCAGCTTTAGCTGCTTATGACCCACCGTTCCTTCTCTGAAAAAATGTTCGCTTGCTCCCTAATATAGTCCCCCCACTATCAGCTGCCACGACGAAGAGATAATCAGTGTTATTTCACTTCTCTCTGTGGTCATGATGTTACATGTTAAAAACACACTGAGGACCTTTTTCCTGGTTAATGACACTTTACACTGGTCACATCGTGTTAATTATGCCGTTTTCTTCTCTTCTGAGATCTGGGGCTCTTAAGTTTGCTGCTAAGTTTAAGTTGATTTTTATCCTTAATAACTTACCTATTTGTATTTATGCTCTTTGTTTATTGTTATTTTTATCCTAAAAGAAAGTCAAACTGAATTTCATTGTACTGTGTATAATAGCAATAAATATCATTCATTCATTCAACTTCTTTATCATGTATAGTTGGCTTTGCAGATTCTAATTAGACCTGATCTGGAATGGAAATCCTTCATGCAGCAGTGAGAGATGATTGCTTTTGCCTTGCTCTTTTTTGTTGTTGTCTCTTTTTTTGTGCCATTTTGTTGTGATCTCCTCGGCAACTTTTTGCCAGTTTTGCCCACACTCTGCCAGCTTGCACAATCAGAAGCTCATTCTTCTCCATGGTTGCTTGGTCAGTTCCATGTTGCTTTTTTTTTGCAGCCAGACGGGACCATTCTTTGATAGGAGGGTGGCATGCATAGGTATCAGCAAAACCTGGAAAACTTGGTTTGCACACTACATTCCTAAACTGTGCAGGAGCAAAGAACACACTAATTAGAAAGCCAGTGGTTTGAACGCTGGCATTCTTCAGACACAGATTAAACAACTGGTCAAAATGTCCCTGGGCAAGATTCTGAATCTGAAATTGGCCTGATGAGTCCATCGTAGTGTACGTACAACTGTGTGTTCGAACTAGTGAATGTGACCTGCAGTGCACTTTGTGTGCTCAGAGTAGTGCTTTTTAAATACTGGTTAAATCATACTCCTAACCAAACACTAAAAAGCAACAGACTAATAGAACAGCAGAATCTCACTCCACCAAACCAAAGCGCAGACTTCTTGGGTCATCTGTACCACACAGCAAGATTAAAAATGCTCAAGGAGGTACCAACAGCACAAACGTGTTCGCGAGGTGCATTTCGAAGGTTTGAAATAATGAAGATAAGACTGAGGAAAAGCCTGTCGATCACATGCCACCAACTTTAAGCATCGCCACTATTCAAATGGATGAGAAATGTAAAAACAAGAGAACAAAAAAAGAAATATCAGAACTTGCACAGTTGTTATAAAGTGAGAAAACTTGTACTAGAAAATTTCTTGTACCAGGCTATAAACATGCTTTTTATTGCTGGAAAGTTTGGCATTCATGGGAGCTAACTCCCTTTTGGAGGCAGTCTCAGGTAGCTCTACAGGAGTTGATTTTTGCACTTCTGCACTGCTGTCATTTTTTTAGCCCCAAAGGTTGCTGTTTGTTTTTTTACTATGAACTCCCATACACTGAAATTCACTTTTATTCATACCTGGAAACACTGATCAGAGCATAATTGTGAATTTATTTGCATCTGCTTTAGGATTGTGCTGTTTTCTTCGGTCTATGTGTTCTCCATACAACTTTTCCTTGTGCCTCTTTTTGTTGTTGTTATTTGGTTTTACTTCCTGTTTTCGTCTGCTTTCCTCTTTTGGGATTCGCTTCCCATGTGTTTGATTAGTTCATTGTGTCTCCATAGTCCCATATTTTCCATGTTAGTTCTGTCAGGCTGACTGACCACCAGTTGTTTTCATGGTTCTTTCTTTAATTTTTCAGATTCTAATTTTGCTTGTTCCAGCCACCTGAACTGCCCCCCCCCGGACCTTTGTAAATGTAATCAACTTAGAATTAAATTTTACTTTACTTCTTTATTTGTACCTCCTTTGTCCTCTTTGTAGCTCCTGATTTTGATCAGATATAACAGTTGAGTCTTTTTTTTAAATAGCTGTATAATTATGACCCGTTTCAAAGGATTTAAATCTTCAGTTTTAATAATCGGGCGCTGCAGGGTGCAGGAAGACAGAAAGGACCGATTGTTTTGGTTGTCTTGTGATTTTTCTTAATAGAATACCACAGCTTTATTATATAAAGTATAATATTAAGGTTTCATAATTGTCTAGGTATGATGATTAGTTTTTTTTTAAGTCCTTAAATGTTTCTCTCATTTTCTCTTGATTTGAAATCTTGACAGAATTCAGTCCACTCCAGCCTGCGCTGGTTATGACATATAACTTTTGGGTGTTAACAAATCCTTTACTATATTAATAAATAAGTCCTGAATTTCACACGGCCAGTTATGTAACTACTGTCAGTAACACTGAACTTAACTTAAACTGAACTTAATGTCAAAAGAAGATCTTCAAACACAACTACATAGTGTAAATGTAAAAGTCTGAAACCTTGATCATGCCTGAGTTTGTGAAACAATGTGTGATGCAGAATACGGTGTAACTGTAAACTAATATGTGGCAGCCTGGGCCTGAAAGATCACCAAGCAGCCAGCTGGAGTTTGTGACCTTTTTATATTATGAAGACTCCTTCAAACAGATGACTCACTCAACACAACGAAAGTCGTTATTATTGTGAGAAAACACTTCATTTTTCTATTTGATGAAGGTTATTGCACTCTAGATTAGAGGCTGGCCACACTGTCAGGTCTTTGAAAGTGCACCAGAGTGAATGTTTTTAAGGCTTTAATGCAGCATTAACAACTGTTCATATACTCATTCTAGTCAGGTTTACATACTGACAAGGACTGCACAGGCAAATCTGATGAGAATAACTTCAGAAATTCATTTACTCCATGACTGTAACTAGAATTTCTAAGTTAGAAAGAAAGCCCTTTGATAAGCATGAGGTTAGACTGGGGAACAGTAAATTAAAACCAGGCTGGTGAGGGTTAGTCTTATCCAGCATCAAGACTGGAAGTGTTAACCTGGAGTTAAATATTGATAAAATTAGCCCCATCTTCATTATAAATACGTAGAATCTGATACCATGCATTATTAATTTATTTGTTCTTTAAATTGTTTTAATTTCCAAATCTTTCTATTGCAAGTCTGTAGGATGGTGGTTTATTGAGGACCACTACTCTTAAGTACATCTTTCCAGTGATGTTTCAAATCCATTACTGAATATTGCATTTCGTTTCAGAAAATATGAGCCCAATAAAACAGCAGTGAGAAATTCCTGGCTCATCCTCCAGGTAAAGACAAGCAGTTCACATCTCATCCACGGCACTGCCTTTCATCCCGTTCCACTGGGTTAAAATGCGAGCAGTGGTTCACTGAATATGCAGTCACACTGGGAGCTCTTGCAACCCTTCAAATTATCGGGTATGAAATATTCAGACCTTGCCTCTGTGGGGACAGAGCAGAAGCATGGCAGGAGCTGATTGGGTGGCTGAGTTTCCCTTTAGTGCACAGTGTAACTGCATTCACCTCTTACGCCAACAGGGCTGACATAAATAGATACACAGTTAGAAAATATAGTAATTGGCAACTGGAAGAGGTGGGTTGGAGGTTAACTGTTTTCCATTACCTGTGATAAAAATAAACAGGTGGAAGATTGAAAATGGCCTGATGTTTATATATAACTCCTTTCTGCCGAGTTTAGCACTCAAAATGCTTTCTACTACAAGTCTCATTTGCCCAGTCATATTCATCCAGCACTTTTACAATATGTTACCAAAAGTATTCACTCAGCCATCCAAATCATTGAATTCAGGTGTTCCAATCACTTCCATGGCCGCAGGTGTATAAAATCAAGCACCTGGGGATGAAGGCTTCTTCAAACATTTGTGAAAGAATGAATCACTCTTAGGAGCTTTAATAAATTCCAGCATGGTACCTTCATAGGATGGCACCTGTGCAGCAAGTCCAGTTGTGAAATTTCCTCGCTACTAAATATTCCACAGTCAATTGTTAGTGGAAGTGGTTTGTGAACAACAGCAACTGAGCCATGAAGCGGCAGGCCACGTGAAATCACAGATTGGGGTCAGCGAATGCTGAAGGAATGTCACAGAGTAGCAAATCGCTGCAGACCTCCCAACTTCATGTATCCTTCAGATTAGCTCAAGAACAATGGGTAGAGAGCTTCAGCTGCATCCATGTAAGGCATCCAAGCCTTACATCACCAAAGGCAGTGCAACGTGTCAGATGGTGATAGAAAGCACGCTGCCACTGGACTTTAGAGAAGGAGAGATGTGTTCTCAGGAGACAGAAATCATGCTCAAAGAAATCATCCATCTGGCAAGCCAATGGACGAGTCTGAGTTTGTCAGTTGTCAGGCAAACAGTACTTGTCTGACTACAGTTTGGGGAAGGCCTCTTCCTGTTCCAACATCAATGCGCATCAGTGCACAAATGAAGGTCTATAAAGATTTGGATGAGTGAATTTGGTGTGGGATAAATTAGAGGGGAGAGTGGAGGCCTTCTTGTCCATCATCAGTGTCCGACCTCACAAAATTGCTTCTGGAAGACTTGTTTAAAAATTCTATAAACACACTCCTAAACCTTGTGGAAAGCCTTCCCAAAAGAGTTGAAACTGTTATAGCAGAAAGGGGTGGGCTAACATTGTATTAAACCCTATTAAGAATGGGATGTCAATCATGTTCATATGGAAGTAAAGGTAGATGAGTGAATAATTTTGGCATTGTAGTGTATCTGTGCCTGAGCACTTTCAAACATTTACATGAACTCACACATGGATGTACTTGGGGCAACTTGGGGATCAGTATCTTGTCAAATATATGCAGAGTCGGGGATCAGTCGGGGATCAGTCCACCAACCTTTCCACTGGTTATTGACCCACTCAACCACCTGAGCCACAGCTCAGTGTTCTGTGGGATCATTTAATCAAAATACAAATGAAAGCGTTTATGCACATTTAATGTTTTTTTAGGGCAACTTTGGGGAAATGAAAGTTTCAAAGAGATAAATAACAGCTAACAGCTTAGCTAGCTGATAAGAAAATCATAGATGTTTGACACGCCATGACTGCATCTTAGGCAGAGAAAATAATGCTTAATCCCAAGTTCGAAAACCGACGTTCATAAATGTAACTTTAGTGATACGGAAGATAAAAAATGCAGGCTAAGTGGCACAGTTTGAAAAGAGCTTGATGCTGATGCAGAATAAGTTCTCTGTAATTCTGTGGTAGCTCTGTAGCATTTTGCTTCAGTATCAATACAGCAAAATCTCAGGAAACAGACTCAGAAGTGGTATTTTCATCAACATGTACAGCATGACCTTCAGAAAGGTCAGAGCAGACTTCAGGCACAGCGTAAACTGACATTGTCAAAGTCCAGACTTCTCTGCAATATTGTTATCCCACATAGAGAGTGATGGCTGGATGTAATGTGTGGTGTAACTATGATTCAGAAGAAAACAAATCAAGAATTAGAAAAATTAATAGGGCAGTGTCCTTTATCCATTTTATTTAGCAGAAATTGTTTTTCTTCTTATCCTTGTAATCTTTCTGCAACACTTTAGGCTTATCTTGTGATTCTCCAGGGGTCCTGATTATTGATTTCTTCTCTGCAGAAGCTGCATGCATCCAGTATCACATTTTCAGCTCATCTTTGTAAACACAAAGACAATATGAGACAGCTAAATCTTTTCCTTCCCCTCCCCTTTTGGAAAGGAAACAACAAAACTGTCCATTGCAGATAACCTGAGAAGGATAAATAGCCCTGTCATGGTATGTTTGTTCTTTTGCTAAACATGTGTTTATAGCCTTTCTGCTCTCTTTTGCAATCTATACTGTGTACAACTCAACCAAACCCAAGGTTTACTTACTTTTAAATATGTAAGAATAAAATATGAGCGTTGTTTTCAATCAATTGCATGCTCAAAAAATGTTTTGTCTCACTCCCATTTTTCTTGTTGCATGCTAAAGCTCTACTTGGAACCTTGTTAAGCTCCAACCATGCAAAGTAGGATTTTTTCCCATTTTTCAAGTGGTCTTAAACTTTTGATCGGGACTGTATATTCTCTTTGTGCTTGTGTGGGTCAGCTTCATGTAGTTTGTGTTCATCCAGCAGTCCAAAGACTGTTATATTAGCCGGTGATTCTAACTTGGATGGAAGTGTGCATGTGTGCATATGAAGAGCTGTCTCCCTGTGTTAGACACATGAAAGCTGGGATAGACTCCAATTTCCCCCAGTGACTCCAAGCTGGATAAGATGTTAAGAAAATACATGGGTCCCCGCACTAAGCCAGCTAAAAAGGTCACAACTCAAAACAGTTATTTTATCCATACCCTGTTCTGATGGTGTATGTTCATGTAATGAAGTCAGTGCTTGCACTTATATCCCAGTCACCATCGTCTTCTACAAAAACAGCAGTTTAATTTATCCATCCGGCACTGCAAGAAAGTATTTGCCCCTTCCTGATTTCTTGTTTTTTTCTCTCCTTTTTTTTTCTTTGTTGCATATTTGGCACACTATGAGATTACCAAATACATTTGAGTATTAGACAAAGTAACCCACGTAATCCCACGTAAAACAGCGCAGTTTACAGTGTGGATATGGACATTACTTTTATTTTTATTGCACAAAAGGATGAGAGGGAGAATGTAAAGTGGAGACTGCTTCAGGAGAGAAACAGGTGCATTGTACTGTTTACACAACTTTGCCTCTTCGCAAGCATAGCATGCTAATGCTAAGCTACCCAAGAACCCAAAGTGATGCTAAAGCTGAGTAAATGCTGACCCCAGCACCGTGACGAAGCGAGCAGTCATTTGTGTCGCTGCTGAACTTCAACAGGCAACAAACTCAGTTTCTACCTGTTCATGTTTATAAAGCAGAATCACTGTGACGATCGTTTTAAAGTCTCTTTGTGCTGGTTTTCATCTTTGATTTATGTAGTCGGCTTTGTGTTCATATCTCAATACTAAGAGAAAGATCAGGTGTGTCCTCTTTAGGGGCTGTAGCCTCTAGGTTTATATTATCAGTTGGTAATTATGAGACAATGTGTTTCATATCATTTTCCAAAGTAACATGAAAGTAACATAACGAGTAGTATAACGCAGTCTTTCTCCTTGGAGGAAAAAAGTCTTTCTGTCTTTCTCCCATTACTTTTGAGAAAAGTGTTTTGTGTAATATTTGTAATAACCTTTTGAGTTACTTTTTTTGAGTAATGACCACAACACTGATCACAGCCAAGAGGGAAAATACCTCCAACATGCACAAACATTTGACCACACAGTATGTAATAATTTGCATGAATGCAATGATATGCTGCTTAGGGGATGGTGGTGACTCTCAAAGTGAAGCCAATGGGAATTTATAAGGAATGGTATGGATAAGTGATATCGATAATGGAACTGGAATCACTAAATTCTTATCAATTCCCATTCCTATGTTCCCACTGTAATGGCCCTCACTGTGTTTCGCTGGAACCCCAAAGCCTTAGAAATGGCGTTGTAACTAACGAAAATAAATGGATAGCATCTAATAGACTTAGTATTGCAGAGGTTTACATGTCTCCTAAAATTAGCCTGGATGACATACCAGTGGATTTTGCATTCCCGAGCAACTCTGGGGCACTATTTACATTCTGATTCATTCATTTATCCATCAATCATGTATCCACTGCTCCTCTCTGTTGTGTTGCTGAGCTGTGTCATCTGCTTCACCTCAGTGACCCGATGTCCCTGTTTACTCTACCCAATGTCATTTTCATTCTTTGCCTGAGATATTAATGCTCACATTCTTCCATTCAGCAGTAGTTATTTGCTGACACTCATACTTTCTCTAAGTGACATGCCACAGTCAACATAAAGCTGCAGCTTTAGTTAGTGTTTCGACAGTTTTTCAGTGCTTTCACAATCAGTTCTGCAGTATATTCTCTGTCAGTCACACATAAAGAAATGCCTTGAAACGATGCCTCACACATGTCACCTTAAAAAGCAAATTATCACAATTTTGATGTTTTGTTAGTCTCTTTTTAGAGTTTGAACAAAAGATGACAAATGACAAAACAATTTAATAACAGAGAAAACATCTCGTAAGTCAGTATAAGTGTGCTCATTTTGGCTCAGCTGCTTCTCCAGACACTGGCCAAACAGATCAGTTGTCAAGTGTTTGGGGAGCAACTGTTCTCAGACTTCTAATTTTGCACCCCAAAATCTGAGGCAATCACCCAATCAAACACACCAGCACTATTGTCACAGTGATAAATAATAGGAACAGATGAATAATTATGGCAAGAGGAATCAATTCTAATTCAAAGTTTCTGACAGGCTAATGGATGGCGCTCCGGTTCTGTTGTGGTGGTGATGTGAAATGCTATTGGCCACCAATGATGGAAAAAGAAATCTCACTGCTGCTGCTGTTATAGTCGACGCTCTTAACAGTGTTTGGAAATCTCATGATGTATGGAGGTGATGAGGGAAAGTATTGACTTTTTTACCTTGAACAATCATTGCTCTGACTGCACACCTCAAGGTCCAGTATTAATCATTCATTGCATCATGTTTTGAATTAATGGTATTTCAGTGGTGGAAGAAGTACTTAGATACCTAACATAATGAAAACCTGTAACAGATGGTGTTAAAGACTGGGAAATTCTCCTCCTTTATCTGTTTGTTCTATTCTATTATCAACACAGATGCATGAGTTTGTAAGCAGCATTTTTGCTGTCGTAGCTGCTTAAACCCAGGTGAATTCTATATACAGGTTGGTGGTTTAGTGGGTCAACTTCACCATCAATCCCCCTGATCGTGAATGATCAGAGGATGATGTGATGAAATGATTAACAGCAGGGGAAAGATGATGAAATGAGATTTTCCTTCATGAATGTTATTCGGATGTTCTTTTTCTCATGAAATATTGAGAAGCTTTACCTTTTCAAGTTTTCGACAATTATCAAAAAAAAAAGATTTAAAAGTTTAGAGGAGAAATATCTCTTAGGTTGAACTCCAAATCAAACATTTATCTGATTTCTATAGATGTAGTTTCATTGTTGTTGCTGAGCCAGTTCTGTCTTGCTGCTTTTTATGAACCAGCCAGCATTTTTGAAAAGTTTGAGAAGCAAGTGTTACATAATCTGCAAGCTGCATATGCAAATCCAATGTAAATTTCTTCCCATAGCCTTTAAAGTCAGTGATTTTCACTTTAGGACCAGTAATTTTGTGCTGCCCTGGCACCTGTTTATTTGCTAGCAATGAGTAGGGTTGATTCTAGTTGGATGAAAGATAACGGACCTTGTAAATGACAAGCAAGGGGCCAAAATATACAGATAATCTATGTTTTTTTTGGTAAAGGTCACAAGCAGATACAGATATTGTATTTCATCAGACAACTCAATCTTAAAATGACTGTGGTATTAGAGAATACAGTTAAAGTGTTCGTGTCATCACCCCAACACTCAGTTTCACCTGTTTGGCTCTGTATGATATCCAAGAAGGGGGAATATATCTAATCTGGTGATCTCAGGCCTGCTCTGTCTCTCCGTTGTTTGGAATTTCGAGAAATTCTTTTGACTCACCAAATAAGCTATTTTTATACGTGAGAGGAAAATCTGTTTAAAACTACATTAATCAGGCAAACACATTAGATTAGAGTCTGTTGCTTGTGTTTTTGTATCTGTGGCTGTTACTCATTTGCTATCTGGCTGCGAGGCTTGCACAGAGTTGTTATAGTTCTAAGTTTGTTTGGCAGCTAAATATGATAAGATCTTCTTTCTAATGTATCCCAGATGGAGGAAATAGTAATTTGCATCCGTTATCAGAGAGACAAGACGAGGCCGTGTCAAACTATTTGAGAAAATTCAAATATTTTTCTCTGTCCTCGCCTTCCTCCCGCCCTCCTGTGTTTCCATTCGATTAAAGAGTCATCCGTCGACCTCAAAACATTCTTGGAGAGTCTTGAACTTCTAAAACCCTTAATTAAGCCTCGTTCTGAAACTTTCATAGCTAGTTTTCCGAACAGGAAATCTATATTCACATTTCATAAAGAAGAAGGTCATGAAGTACAACACCAAGAAACCAGTACATGGTTGTATTTGAGCATATATTTGTATCACTTCATCAGTTTTTTATTGATTTATTCATCTATTCACTGAGCTTAGCTTGTCTGCAAAGCATGTATGAATATCTAAAGTTCAGACTAAGTACCCGATGTATAACTGAATAACCTTGTAGTGTTGATAGTAAGTATAGAAATATTAAATAAATGATATTTAATAAAGCCATATATTTAGTATATTTTAATTGTGTGTGCGTGTGCGTGTGTGTGTGTGTGTGGAATACTGAGCATCAGTGGGTCTGGTGGACACTGATACCTGTTTTCTGTTTGAGTGGACTCAGCATCGACAGTTGCTTCAGGCTTCTGACTTAATCATCATGACAATTCTCACTGCATCTTATGCTGAGTGGCGCTGGCAGAATAATAATAATAATAATTTACTCATTTACATTTCACAAGTGGAAGAGCAACAATTGCAAAATTACCTTTTCCCTTCAAAAACATTTTTAAATTAATGCTTATGTGAAGTCCACTGATTACTTAACAAAGACTGCAGCCATGCTGAGCCTTATGTAATGCAGTATGAAGCTGTAGTTAGTAAAGGGTGGGATCACAGACTAAAGATACTATTCATAATACACCACCCACATAAATGGCAGTTTATGATCTTTGATGAATTGTAAGTTTATGGATTTTATATTAATATAAATTTAATTATTATTTATTATTGTTTTAGTTTAGTTCACTAGCTCCAAGATTAGCTATCTCCTGTTAAGTTTATTCTTCTAAACTGTCATGCATTTAACATTTAAGCCCTCAGAGAATGACAAAGTAACAAGGATTCAAATCAAGTAAAACTGAAGATGTAGCCACCATAATGCCATCCAAAAGTAACATTTTGGCTTTTGCCATGTGGGTTTTTTGGAGCCACAAGGGACCATAATTGAAGAGCAAGGTAGGCAGTGCTAGGAAATATGGCTAAGCCCCAATCAAACAGGTATAGAGACTGGTCCCCTGACAACAAGCATTTGCTAGGAAAATGTATATTCTCTTATGCCAGCCAACTAGTTAGTTAAAAATGGAATTTAATTCATTTAGTGGTGGCTGAAGTTCACAAAGATTTTGAGTTGCCAGGGGGGTCGCCCACCAATCACTAGGCCTACGTGACTAGGGCTCTAGCAGCACTGGTTAGCACATTTCGTCCATAAAGTCTGTGTTTGTAACACATAGGGACCTGCTAATTACAGCTAAGTAACAGACTAATGAAAGACCACAATTTCACTCAGTAAAACTAAAGAGCAAACTTCTTGGGCCACGTCGTTTGTCGTGTATTTCCTTTGAAATTGCTCCAAAAAGCACCCACAACACAAACCTTGTTAAGAGGCTCAATTCAATGATTCAAATCAGAAAAGGTGAGGCCTAGCAGAAAGCTATACGTGCTGGCACATGTTATTCCAAAGGACTTCTACTAAGGGAGTCTGTCCACCAAATTTCTTGAGAATAAACAAACAAGCAGACAGGGAGGGATAGAAACCCCTCTCACATAGTCGACAGACACTCCAGCCCCCAATAAGAGCAGGACAGATGTTCCAGGAGTTCTCTTTAATTTTCTGTCATATCAAAGCTGCTGCACTTGACTTAGGCTGGTGCTTACAGCAGTGCTGTAACAGCAGGAATGCTGTGCTCGTGTGTGGTCTTACATGGTGTGATCTGCATGATTTAGGACCCTTACATTTTTAAAACAGCAGCAGCACATTTTCTGATAGTCAGACATGAAAAAACACGGCGCACTTCACGCCTTCAGCACGAACGCATCGCTGATTCTGCTTTTAATGTGTTTTCCATGCTGAATTAGAGCAAATATCACATAAAGACAGGGCAGCATGGAGAATACACGGGCTCTACATTTAAAGGGGCTTGAAGGCTAATTATAATTGCAAATGGGGAACTTGACTCCTGGCCCTCCTTTGGCAGAGATCCAGTTTGAACTCATCATTAAAGGTTGCATCCACTGATATTCCCCAGTCCTCAGACATTCATGGACATATGTATGTTAAATATTTGTATCACATTAAATGCATCTCTAACTTTGTTATCATTTTAAAAAGAAATCTCTTTATCAGTAGACAGCTTCGATATATAACGATGGATATAAAAGACAGGTTATCACTTTGACAGTATGTGATTTATATTGTAGAAGAACACGTCTAAAGCCAAAGCTAAAACCTGTTACTAATAGCAACACTTGAAGACCGAACGAAAAGTTGGACTTTAAAGACAGTGGGGAGGCACGATAAAGGTACAAAGGAGATAACAGCGTTCATGGTGTCACAGCAGTTGTACATAAAAAAGGTGACAGAAATAATGAGAGCATAAGAAGTTCAAACCATTTCCAAGTTTTTCAGCTCCACGTAGCAGACTAGTTACTCCATGAACTCAGATGCTGCTGGACAGTCGAACAAAGTATAGAGTCTGTTAACTGTCTCAGTGGAAAAGGAAAATCTTTGAGAAAATAGTGACGAGGATGTTCAGCCACACCCAGGTGTTGTCTTTAAAGTGCATTTATGTTTATTTTGTCAGAAGACATAAATTAGTGCTTTCACACAGTAGCTTAGAAGTAGCTATCTAACAGTTAACAGAAATGAGAGATAATTATATCACTGTGTGTTCAGAAGATAACAGGACTTCATCATTCGTCATCATTTGCCTTTTATGGTTTGGCTGGATTAGAATAAGGGACCTAAATTCTCTTTACTGTTTCATAGAAGAATGCTGCATAAAAGACAGACATTACTGACAGTCGAAGATTAGTTTGTAGGCTCTCATTCTGAAGTCTTGACTGGAGCATACTGACTGACACATTTGGTTTTTGAAGAGCCGCAAGGTAACATATTAGAAGGAAGTGCTAAGTTATCAGCTTAAATGCAAGACTGAAATTTGCCAGTACTGAAGCACAATTAACCAAAATTAACCTACCTGTCGCTCAAAAACCCCACGTCCTAATAATGTCCTTTGGAACTTCAAGTCGGGGGTTTGACTTCCAACCAGAGCATCTGTACCCAGTAAGGGTCCCCCAGCTAGACCCAACCCATGGTAACCAAGCCTACCTTGGAGATGAGCGAGAAAGAGATAACTGAAGCCATACTGGCTTTGACGTCACCCAGATAAACAAGGTCCACATCAAGTGTTGAGGAACCAGGACACACTGATGAAAAGTGGGCTACTGGAACAAGAAAGCATAAGTGGGCAAGGGATGAGAACAGGGCTCTGTTGGAATGCTACTACGCAAGTAACCCCAGTGGAAGGGGTTACATGAAGATCAGAGCACTCGGTGCAGTGACACCCAAGCTGGGTGAGTGGCTCCAGCAGATCCCAGGATCAACATCCAAGATCTCTGTCCAGAAGAGCTCAGTCCTAAGAACAGCAAAGATACTGTGCAGGACTCTCAAGCTCTCAGTCTTCTGGTAGAGGACCCGGACATATATATATGTATATATATATATGTATATATGTGTGTGTGTGTGTGTGTGTGTGTGTGTTCCTCCGGATGCACAGCATATGTCCATACAATGCATTTTTAACAATTCGGTGTGTTTTTAAACCTGCAGTCTTTTAATGGCCAGCCGGGGGAGATTGTTGTGGTTGCAAAAACACTTCCCATCATACAGAAATCTATTAGAATATGCCCCAAGGTTTCAGTAGTTTTATTTTATAACCTGTGGTCATTTCAAAAAGGAGAGATCATTAGAAAGAATGAACATGATTTATTGAAAATATGAACAGAATATAGATAGGTGTTTGGCCGTTAGACTCCGATGGCCTGTCTCGGCGGAACGGCACTTTAGTGATAAGAGGTGGAGATGGGGAGGAGGTGGGTTGCACAAAGGCGTCTGCAAAGGAGAAAGACAGATGCGCAGTGAGATTTAAATTATGCTGCATGAATCCTGATTGGCCTGGAGAAGGCCGAGAGAAGGTGATCTGACCAGACCAGTGATAACACAAACAGCTAGACAGGGTGAGAAAGTGAGATTGAAAAAGGTTAGATTTAGCTGGCAGCACCTGGGAGTGGACAGATGTGAGACCATCAATCTTCCTTATTGAACTTACGCATAAGTTTCATTATGAGAGTCTGAAAAGAGGATTATCCAGGTTAAGCATACTAGCTCATAATTTGTCAGTCACAAAGTATGAGACAATGAACCTGCGGCATTCCTCTCTAAATCCATTTCACTTCGCAGGTCAGGTCCGATTTCAAAACACCAAGCTGCGGATGCTGAAAACGCTGAGCTTGGGGTTTCAAAATGTAACTTCACAAGGCACGAGCCTCATTATACCGGCTATGTTTGACATAAAGAGAGCAAAGTACGCTCTGAGCATGTTTATTTCTGCTGTAAAGGCATTTTGACATTGGAGTGTTTTATTTCAACTAGCCTTTGGAACTGGCCTCAAGTGGCCATTAGAGGAACTACATTTTGTCACACTTGGAAGCTGGCTTTAATAGCCTTAGAGGTTGCTGCTTAGAAGCAGACTTTTGGAAGTTTTGCAGTGTGTCTGGAGATCTCTTTTTAAAGAGGACCAGAAATGTCTTTTATGCATTTTAATAATGCTAATAGTGTTAGTAATAATAATTTAGCTTGAAATACAAAATAAAAGTGTCTATGCAAAGTGACTTGACATAGCCTTCCAGCTATGCAAAGTCACTACGTAAGCCCCAGGGCTCACAACTCCCTGAGGCAGGCACAAAGGCGATGGTGGTTTTATGTGATGCTTACCCACTTAGAATAAATAAAGCGGCTGAAGTGACATGCTTTGAGTTTATGTAGCTATAGGTGTAATACATTGCCTCTTTAAGGCAGAAAATCCAGAGAGAGAGAGAGAGAGAGAGAGAGAGAGAGAGTGCAGGGTGGGGGCTGGAGAGAAGAGGAGAGAAAAGTGGGAGCCAATAAGAGGCAGTGGGAGCAGACACAGTGTTTGTGACACCTTGTGGTGGAGTGTGAGGGGGTGGCGGAGTTTGAGAGAGAGAGAAAGGAGGGGGGCACCACTGGATAGAGAAAGAGAGAGAGAGGGAGAGATCAAAGCGAAAGAAGAGACAGAGGAGGAGAAACGAGGATGAGAGATAGCAGCATTGCAGCGAGAGCGAGCGAGCGAGCGAGAGCCCTTCCTGCCTTTGCAACGAGTGTTTACTCCACTTTTCCTGAGAGCCGGTTATCTCCCCTCTGCGTGAGTCATGGAAGTGATTTACTGTAGGTGAGTGGAGCGGCGCGGCAGCAGAAATACACAGATCTATGTGTGTGTGTGTGTGTGTGTGTGTGTGTGTGTGTGGACCGTGGGGAGGTAAGATCGCTCCATATCTCCCTGGATGTTATTTTCACAGTTTGGTCCCTTCATCCTCTTTTTCTTTCCCGTCTCCTCGTGAGAAGCCGTACAACCAACTTCTGCGGAGTTTGGATCTCGTTCAAACAGCCGCTTCTCCTCCTTTCCCCACATTTGTCCTCTCAGGCGTAGGATACTTTGTGCTCGTGCAGGCTGTACACACACTGTGTAAAGTGTGAAAGGCACGCTGCAGTCTCTCTCTGACAGTCTGAGCAACATTTAGTGCTTCTGTATTGACAGTCGGACTCAACGGGGCTGAGGGCTGGAAGAGGATGAGAGGGAGATGACTCAAATCTCTGCTTGAGGGACCTGGAGGGTAGCAGCATCAGCGATGATGATGTCGATCTGTAGAAGAGCAGAGATGGAGACGGAGAGAGAGAGAGGGAAAAAAAGAGATAATCTTGCACAAATAAGCCTTGGCTGCTTGTCAGATTTTTACACAGTATTTTTTATGTCTGTGACAAAGCTGATGCCAAATGTGTGCATGCAGATCCTGTGTGATGGCTCCACAGCTGGATCTTCTTCCTCAGCATCTCTCTATGTCCCCACTAACTGAGGTGTGCAGCCTGTGGTTTTGTTGGGGTGTGTGTGTGTGTAGAAGGCAGGTGATCAGAGATTTGTGGCTCAGACATCCTGAGTGACAGCTGAGCTCTATCACAGCTTTCATCATGACTCAAGCTGGTAAACTGTAGCTCAGCTTGTGACACAACCGCCCCCCCCCCCTTACGCCCACCGTCATGAGGGAATAACCTGCCTTCATCTCATGGCTGGATTAGAGTGATTTACTGTCGCTCCCCACTAGCCTGGATGTGTTTGTGTGGGGTCTGACCTATAATGGCACCTAATGGCCTCATATGTTATTTCCAAAAGGACATTGTCAAATGGTAAACACTGTTGTCAGCCACATCCAGCTGGACTGACAACAGTTGTTATTAATGTTAGCTCTTGTTCTGACCCCCGTGAAAACTACTACTGGCAGAGGTGCTGGACAAGAATTAATAGACACTTTAAAATTAGAAATTACATTTAGTGCAGACTGGATTTACCGTCAGCCAGGATTTCCTTCACTCTTGCTAAAGGACAACTCCAGAGGATATTTTTATCTTTTCTGGCTGGCCCGCAAAGTAGTCCTCAACACAACTCTTGATTGAATGTACAAAATATTAGGGTCACTGCCCTCGCATTGATCTTCAGGCCCTCTCTCCACATCCCCGTTTTCTTGCAGCTTAAAAATCCTTTTTCATTGATTTGTCTCCTCCTTTCTACCTGCACTCCTTCTGTCGTGATTCATATAGATTTAATACAGGGAATCGATGAAGGAAACGGCTGGATTGACCTCATCTGTGTTTTTTGTGGAAAGACAAAGAGCTTCTGACACCTTTTTAGATTCAGTTTGTTACCCTGTCAGAACTGCCTGGGATTTTTAAACAAACACAATCACCTTCTTTTAAATTCGAGACATCATATGAAAGATTCAGGGGTGCAGACAGGTGAAATAGCTCACGCTCAGGGATCGATGAACAGGCAGGGGGAAAAAAAGTGTAAATGAGAGAAGCAATAGAGCTAATAAACATGAATAGCAAGTTGTACCATGGTCGGTGTTACTTACAAATCAGTGTCAATCTGCTACCATCATATTGAGCGAGCAGAGCTAAATTGGGCAAATAAAGTTTTTGAAGCATGCAACGAATTTCTGAAAAGCAAAACATTTTTTTGTTTTTGTTTGTTTTTTACAGTGCAGTCCTTTCATGTTCACTCACATCACTCACTGCACTTTGAAAAATAGGAGTACATTAAAAGTGCACTGCTGTCCTTAAAAGTGCAGTCTAAACAGTAAATGGACAAGTACTTATATAACACTTTTCTACTCTAACTGAGCACTCAAAGCACTTTTTACTAGAAGCCTCCTTCGCCCAATCACACAAGCATTTTTTTTATACTCAAGCACCTCTAATATTCACACCCCAATAGATGGATTGCAACTGAAGGATATGTCGACATGCAGACTATAGCTGGGCATCGAATTGTCAACCAACCCGTAGACAACCAGTCGCTCTGCCTCCTGAGCCATAGCCGCCCAGTCAACACAGAAGTAGCCTGCAGGGTTAATTAGTAGTCTCGAAAGTAATTAGGCGTACAATCTCAAGGGTAAAAAAACACAAACAAAGGTATACGTGTTCCCAAGCAATAATAGGTACATCATTGCATTCTTTCATTTAGCTTTTACGATTAAATATAAAGTTAAGTAAAATATTAATGTTGCTCTTATATTTTATGATTTTAAGGTTTTACCATACAATAGTAGAGAGAAAACCCCAACAATCAGGTGACCCCATATGAGCAAGCACTTGGCAACAGTGGGAAGGAAAAACTCCCTTTTACAGAAAGAAACCTCCAATAGAACCAGGTTCAGGGAGGGGCAGCCATCTGCCGTGACCAGTTGGGGTGATGAGAGGGAGACGGGACAAAAAACAAGCTGTGAAAGTGAGCCAGAGATTAAATATTAACTAATTAATAAATGCAAAATAGTAAGTTAAATAAAAAGCATTTGATTCAAGTCTCATATTGTGTTAGTCTTCTATATTGGTGGCAGACTGTTAGCACTGTTGCCTCACAGCACGAAGGTTCTAGTTTCAGTGGGATCGTTTCTCCCTAGGCCTGTTGGTTTTCTCCTGTATAAAATAACAATTGAGAACAATGAATTGAGGTGAGGTCAGTAAGAGTAGAAATATGCTATATGAACTGCAGTGCATTCCCAAGTCTATGAATGTATAATTATAAAAATATATAAAGTTGATTATTACCGCAGTATCCAGTATTTTACTTTTCTGTAAAAGATAATTTTTGTACTATTACATTAAATTTTAAAATAGTCTTTCAAAGCTGTTCTCTGTGGGGCCAAAGATGTTTTCTGTCAGTTATCTTATAGGATAGCACCCCAATGACAAGCTTTTGTACCTCTAATAGGACAATAAAGGAGCATTCTTAACACTCTCGTAACGCAACTTGTCTTCTGGTTACAAAATATGAAATGTCCACTCAAGATTTGTTTTATGCCTGTGAATGTTCCTCGGTGCATTTTAAAATGTCAACTGTCTTTGAGAAATATTGTTTTTAATGTACATTAATAAGAAGGCAGAAGTCTGATGTGAGCATTTAGATTTTTGCCAGTGCACAATAACTATTCACTTTCTTTGTCACTGAAACACAGTTAAGTGTTTATGCTTGCTCAAAAGCAGCACTAGGCAAACCTTGCTGGTTGAAAAGTTTCACATTTGTTACCGACAGGAGGTGCTGGGTGTGGTAACACTTGTGCTGTAAGCACACGCAGCTAAAATGTCTTGGTGCTACATCACTGCAGCTGGTGTGAGAGTGGAAGTCAGCAAAAAACAAAGAAAATCTTGGTTGGCTGAAATTGTAGCTTCTCTTCGATTGATTTATGTTGGATGGGTTTGTGGTTGTCTCTAGATTAATTAAATCTCCTTTAATACACTGAGTGCGCACTCCCTGCAAGGCTTATTGGCCAAAATTAATGAGAAATAAAAAATAAAAAGCTAGCATTTCAAGTGATATTGCACCTTTTTGTAATGTAATGCATTACATTACATTATTAAGGTAAAGAGAAAAACAAGCCTTTCTGAGTAATAAATCCCACACATGATATAATTCTTTATATATTTGATGAAAGAGGAGGCTTCTTTTATAGCATGGTCTGCATGTTGCTGCTGCTGGCAGGTGCTAGGAAGCTGCTACAAACCTATAAATAAATCACACATATCGAAATATGTCAATTCTGCTGTGTTTACACTCAAAGCCTCGAGTGGTAAATGCAAGATGTGGTGAAACATCCGTACACAGACAAGTTAGCTTTCTCTTTTTAGAAGATACGACGTGTGGCTTACCAAGTTTGTGATATATAAAATGAGAATCCACTCGACTTTTTCTTTTTAATGGGGTCCGTCGGTTTGGAGATAAGTAAACTTTCTGCAAATTTAGGTTAGACTTGCAATGTTCATTAGGTTATCATGGACTGAGGACGAAGCACCTAAATACAGACCAAAACGAGTAAAACTGTGAAAACTGACTGTAAAAAGTCAATGAGGTACAAAAATCCAAATAGTCCCCCCCCAAAATAACTGGTGCTCTAAGAAAGAACTCAAGGACAGGCTGGGCTAATAGGGAATGAGCTGGGAAACTAAACACACCAAAATCACACCTAAGGTAACAAGACACAGTTGAACTAAAAACTAATCCAATGACATGACAGAGAAGGCAAAACTAAGTACAGGACACAAGTGACTACCACGATAAAGCAGGAAACCCCAAACATGAAAACTGAGACAGAGACTTAATTAAGACACAGGGAACACAGGGGAAGCAGGATAAACTGAAACACCGAATTATAAAATATTAACAAAACTAACCGAGACCAGATCCCACATAGGTAAACTATAACAAAGATGAAAATAAACATAAAGAAACCAACCTGGAACATTTTGGAATACAAAATATGAATCTCTAAATACCACAAATACAAATACAAAAACTCAAATGTGGGCATGAAACCTCAGGGTCCATTCTGTAGGTTTGGTGTGTTCAAAGCTGTCACAATTTAGGGTGCTTACAGTTTCTTTTTCCCGCATCCCAAAATTAATGTATTGGTCTTATTTGGCTATTGCAGTTTCCATTATGTCCTTTTTAAAGTAACACCTGCTACTGTCAGACCGATAAGGATATGCTGTGATGTAAGACCAAAGACTATAGCAGGTCTTACAGGTTTAAGATAATGTCAAGCAGTTCTTTAACATTAAAAAATAAATCAATAAAATAAAAAAGAACCAACATTTTCCCCTGCTATTAATCTCTGGGTCTCTTCTACAGCGTGTCTTTTGTCCTGTCTCCCTCCCCTCACCCCCAACCAATTTCTTTTTGTTAAATGGGAGTTTTTTATTAGTATTTTATTAGTTTATAAGTGCTTGCTTATCAGGGTTCATCTGATTGTTGGGGTTTTCTCCATATTTTTGGGTCTTATAGGGTCTTTACCTTACAACATAAAACACCTTGAGGCGATTGTTGTTTTATTTTGGCACAAAAATAACTGAATTAAATTGAACTGAATTCTGCAAAAACAGAGTAGCTGAACATACGCATATCTTAAGGAGACACTGAAATTCAGTACATATGCCATTTTTTGATAAATAACCTCCAATCAAATATCAGTATTCATTTCTTAATCATTAAATGAATCATTTAATATCAGTAAATTTATGTTGTAGCTGCAAAATTATGATGCACAAAACAAAATGCAGTACACAAACAACAAGACTCAAAGACAACAGATATCTGAACAAAAGAAAAAAAATGTGTCAAAAAGAACCTCATAACTCGAAAAAAATAATAACAAAACAATTTCACAATGGAACAATAGAGAATGTGTTTTGATGTGTCTTGGCCTTGAGTCGTCGCGCTCCTTTTCAGCTTTCTCTTCGACAAAATAAAGTGTGAAAAATATGGAAGGTGGGTGGACAGCCTACTTTTAAGCAAGCGAAAGAAGTCTACACGGCCATCTGCTCGCACCAGAATTTTCTTTTAATCAAGGCTGCAGCCCCACAAGAAGCAGACTCCCTCTCACTCCCACAATTTAGCATCTTGTATTAAGTGGGAACAGAACACTCAGCATAACATGATAGCTACATCAAATCCAAGTTGAAATCCAAGAGTGGCTTTGGTGCCATAAACAGATGCTCCATTTGACAAATTAGTCAGAAATTTGCTGTTGGACGCTCGGTGCTGATGCTTTTCCTGAGCAGCTTCCTTTTTTATTTTTAGATTTTTTTTTCTAACTTTGTCACAAACACACTTTATGTTAGAGTTTTACTGAAATTCATTAAAAATGTGAATCGTATTCTTCGGATACACATTAAAGAGGAATATAATGCATTTAAAACATAAGTATCTATGAATACATACTCAGAAAACAAAGTGCTTTAATGCACTGTTTCCCAACCACTGTGCCGCGGCACATAGGTGTGCTGTGG
Organism: Etia nguti; assembly: GCA_015106755.1. Classification (NCBI taxonomy): domain Eukaryota; kingdom Metazoa; phylum Chordata; class Actinopteri; order Cichliformes; family Cichlidae; genus Etia; species Etia nguti. The sequence goes on from VUQG01045919.1 coordinate 49,291, forward strand.
AAGATTATCTGGTTCCACCTGATTAGTACTCTATACCAGCGGTCCCCAACCTCTTTTCCGCTACGGACCGGTTTATGTCCGACAATATTTTCACGGACCGGCCTCTAAGGTGTCGTGGATAAATACAACAAAATAAAACCAGTACTGGTACCTAAAAAAGAAGATTTATTCATAACACACGGGAAAGACCCGGGGAAACCGAGTTAACGATAAAAACGATAAAAAAAATAACTATAAAAACCAATAAAAACCCTGAAAACCATAAATTTCACACCCGAGCCTCAACTCTCGCGGCCCAGTACCAGAAGACTCCGGTCCGTGGCCCGGGGGTTGGGGACAATCGGTGTGAGTAATGGGCAAAACAATTACATTCTCTTCCACTAGAGGGCAGTACAACTACCAACTCTAATTAAATTGGTTGCCAACTGCCAGTAAAACAAAAGAAGACAAAGAAGAAATTACATAATAGTCATGCTGTGAGATGACGCTGTGCTTAATAGCAATAGATAAATATTTGAAAAGAAAAAGTAGTAAGTCTGACCTGGAGAAAATTCCGACCCAGATGAAGGCCCTAGCATGAGTAGTGGTCAGAAGAAAGCAAAAAAGGTATACTGTTGTTTCTAATACTGTAAACACAATGACAACATGGAGACAGCTAAATCTTTTCCTTCCCATTGAAGATAACCTGAGAAGGATAAACATTCCTGTGTTTGTTAGTTTGTTTTGTATAAAATATGATTATAAATTCAGTCAAACATTAATAGATAACACAATAAACAGGTTAGGATAAACCTTTAATGGCCTGTGGGCACACAATACCGTACTTGTATTGTTCTTCTTAAGTGTTACGTAATGAAAACTCACAGGAACAAGGTCTTATAAACATTCCTCAGATATTTTGGTTCATATTGACATGATAGCATCACACAGCTGCTGATTTCTTGGCTACACATCCATAAGAACCATACATACATCACATCCCATAGGCGCTCTATTGAACTGAGTTGTGGTTACTGTGGAGATAATTTGAGTAGAAAGAACACAATGTCACGTTCAAGAAACCAGTTAGAGATAATTTGAGCTTTGTGACAAGCTGTGTTATCCTGCTGGAAGCAGCCATTAGAAGATGGTACACTGTAGTCATAAAGAGATGGACATGGTCAGCAACAATACCGAGGCATTGTTGTGCCTGTCTGAATTTTTGCTGCAGTTCCCTGATATTAGCTAACAGGAGTGGCACCTGGTGTGGTTTTCGGCTGCTGTAGCCTATCAGCTTCAAGGTTTGACTTCAGGGTTCAAGGTTTAGATTCAGAGCTCTTCTGCATTCCTTGGTTGCAACAAGTGGTTATTTGAATTACTATTGCCTTCGAAGCACTCTGGCCAAACTTCTTTGACCTCTGACATTAACAAGGGATTTTCAGCTAGTGCCAGCAAGTGGATATTTTTTCTCAGTTGTGTGGGAAATCCCAGCAGATAAGCAGTGTTTGAAATACTCAGACCAACCCGTCTGGTACCAACAGTCATGCCGCGTTCAAAGTCACTTAAATCGCCTTTCTTCCACATTCTAATTCTTGGTTTGAACTTCAGCAAGACATCTTGATCATGTCAACATGCCTAAATGCATTGAATTGCTGCAATGTAATTGGCTGATCAGATATGAGCGGTTGAACAGCTGTACCTAAAACGTCTGCTGTTACAGTGATGGTCGATAATGAGAGTGTTCTGTCTGAACACTTACGCAATATTTTGGGGAAAAAACCATGTTCATCAGAGAATATGCTGTTTGTGAAAGTCTAATGCTCAAGTCTGACTGAACATGCAGTCCTTGGTCTCTAATGGACAGACACTTCATTAGAGTGTGCGTGGGGGAAAGAGCATTATAGTCTTTTAAATGATAAAAATAAAATGCGTCACCTTATATTTGTTTCTTTTCTGCTCTGTTTCTTTTTCCTTTCAGGCTGTCTTATTGTGATTAAATCTGCCCCATGCCAGCCCAGAGAGCGAACACAGGGGACAAGCAGCACACAACCTGACCACACCAGCAGGCAGGTACTGGTTTTGTATTCTAACTTCTTTTTAAAAGTGCTTCAGGGTTCAGTATGTGAATGATTTTCTTTCCACAATGTTGTCAAGTTTGTTGTAATCACACGTTTTATTTGTTGCCACAAATGTGACTCTCGTCATCAGAACAGCACAGGCACTGCTAATCATTCTGTGTCATCATTTCTTCGAATGTGATAATTCGCAGCTGTAATTGTATGCAAAATCTGTGAAAACTGTTTGTTCTGGAATTGGGCTATGAATCAGAAGTCTAAAGAAAACAAGCAGAATATCACTTTATTTTTTACAAACCCTTGAATGCTTATCAGTTCTGACCTACCTGAGGCAAAAGGAGACGTGTTGAGAACTCAGATCCTGTGAGAACATTTTTCAGTTAATATCATTTTATTTGTATTTTGAATTAATGAAGAAGAGCATTTAGTTCTTTCAGGTTATGACAGTTTTTCTGGTTAATGTAACTAAAACCAAAGCTAGACGTAAAAAGCATTTTAACGTATTTTTCGGACCATAAGGCGCACTGGATTATAGGGCGCATTAAGCGAAACAAAACAGTCAGATGAGTCAAACATTACGCAACTCATTCTTCTTGCTTCCTCCACTTCTGTACCATTGATTCATTAATGCTGAATTCTCTCACAGCTGCTCTATTCCCATGTTGTTGCAGTATGTTACTGACTAACCTGGTATTGTGGATGGATTATCTCAGTTGTTCTCCTGACTGAAGTTTGGTCCGTTTACAGCATCCTGCCATGCGATTGCATTTGTCCTTAACCATCGGGAACCCTCCCGTTAACTTTTATCGAGTGGAAAAAAGTTAGCATTCATCCTCCAGCTTCACTGTTTATGTTATGCTAACATAGCTGTGTCGCTAGCGATCATGTAGCACATCATTAT